>JACRUU010000030.1:5243916-5361416 GCA_030449085.1 Kryptopterus vitreolus
ACGAGGTGCGAAGACATTCATAGCTCAGTTGCAGTGTGATGTCAGAGAACACACACAATAAAAATTGTAATGTCATTCCCATTTATTGAGGTACATACAATATAAAGAAAAAAAAATGCAAATGTGTTTTTTTTTCTGTTTTTTTTTTTTGAGTGAGCAGAAAAGCTTTGACTCATGTACTATATAAATATTGTTAATATTACATACACTGTAAAGTATATAATGTAGTACAGAAACACAAAACTATTCACCTCAGGGAATATTAGTAAATAAATAGTTTCCCCAGTTTGTTACAACTACGCCTTTTACCGTTTAAAAATAAAAAAGAAAAGAATAATAATAATAATAATAAAAAAAAAATCAAACCAATTCAGAATCCTCTGCATGTGTGGTATTTGGTGTACTCCTTGGTACAGACAAGTTCGAAACCCAAGGTCTTATATTTGATCACATAATGTCCGGAATGGAAAAGGCATCAAAAAAAAAAAAAAGTGTCAACACTTCCACTAAGGAACGGCAGGAGTAACGCAACGTGGAGAGTGATGCTGTACATGGCAAATCCATTTCTATGTAGTGGTTTCTCCGGGAGTCTCTCGGGGACGCAAGAGCGTTCAGGCACATGAAACATGTCCCGTCTCAGAGCAGCTCCTCACCGCACACAGTGTGCTGGAAAGACAGAGGACATGGTGCTTTCTCCTCATTTAAGCGCCTTCCTTCATCCTTTAAGATGCTCCTTCTTTACCTGGCTCCTGACTGCTCGAGGCTTCCGCTTCGGTGGCGGGAGCCCCGCCAGCGCCGGCTTCTGCAACACACGCGGAAAATAAGCCAATATGGGGGGGGGGGGGGGGGGGGGGGGGGGGGGGGGGGGGGGGAGGGGGGGGGGGGGGGGGGGGGGGTGGGGGGGGGGGGGGGGGGGGGGTGGGGGGGGGGGGGGGGGGGTGATGTACAATGATGGGATAGGAAATAGTTTATGCATCATTTTAGTAGTGTCGGAAAACACGTCTAGTTTTAACGTGCATTTTAAGATAGAACTTTTACTACATTTACGATCCAATATATTTCCTTTTGACTCTGTGCACTTTATTTTAATTGACACGGACTGTTGATGTCTTTAAGGCTTGACGCGCCTCACATCTGCTGAGCATCGTTTAACAGTGTCGGGAAGGTTACTTTGGAAACGTGATATTACAGATTACAAACGATCCTACTCAAAAATAGTGCAACTTTGTAATGACTTTATAAAAGTAACTGATCACATTTGATTACTTTGTGAAGACTTATTTGTCCACTAGGTGGCGCTTAATGAATTTAACATAATTCTAAGGAAATCTAAGGGGGGGGAGGAAATGCAATCCCTCGGAAAAAGTAGGCTATATTTTTAACACGTTTTTTTTTTTCTCAGTAACTGTAATGCATTACTGTTACTTTTATTCATTCATTCATTCATTCATCTTCTACCGCTATATCCGATCTTCCCTCGGGTCACAGGGAGTCTGTGCCTATCTCAGGCGTCTATGGGCATTAAGGCAGGATACATCCCGGATGGAATGTCAACCCATCGCAGGGAACACACACACACACACACTCACATATATTCATACACTAGGTACAATTTTCCAAGTTGCCAAATCAACCTACCTGGATACATTTATTATGTAACAAAACATGAAATTAGTCAGCACGACACTAAAACTGCAGCTTTAACGTGGATTTATAACTTTTATTCTCAACTCAACTATATTTATGATTCAATACATTTCGTTTTGACACTATATTTTACCTGACACCAACTCTTTCATTCTGCACCTCATGTTAATATCTTTAAGGCTCAACACTCCTCACATTTGCTGAGCATCTTTTAAGCAATTCTAGCCTAATTTTACGTCCAGTGTGATCGGATAAATTTGTGAAAAAAAAAAAAAAAAAAGGGATTTCTTTACTGTACTTAAGTAGATTCTTTCGAAAATCAGTACTTTACCTCACAATTTACCTGAACTTTTTACTTCGACACAAATATATGCGTTCCTGACATGTTCTAACCACTTTAGTGTTAATCTATTTGTTTACATGATCAGTAGTTCTTGTCCTATTTCTTGTCTTTGTGCTGCTTTTACAGTCTAATTGCTGGCTAGCTTACGATGCTAACGAACGAAGACACCAAGAAGTCTGGCTAATGTGAATGTCTCTCCGCTTGTGTTGGATACATTCGTTAGGTAACAAAATATGAAATTATTTTGTATTAATATATTCCAGTTACCAGCATGACATTGGAGTAATTGCTACATTTTAAGTTAAGTGCACATCCGAGCCCAAAACCTGAGTGAAAACTTATAGTCAGTATTTAAAATATGAGTATATGTACTTCTAGATGAGCGAAGGATGCGTGTCGTTTTCCCGATCGCCAATTCAGGAATGTTTTTACACGTGTCATTTTACAATTGGTTACAAGGTTTGCAGGAAAACATAGATACTTTTACTCTAGTGCAATTTTCCAGGTGCTTTTCACACCTCTGCATAATTTACGTAATTGTTGGAGGGGCGATTATCCCTTTTGCTACACATCTGCTGTACAAGTCTAGCTCAATTCTGAGCACTACAATTTCCGTCCCCACCCTCCATGGCAGCATTGCTCACGTGAATAATCCCAAGTATCGCTCAGCATCTTAAGTGGTAAGATTGCACCCCCTGTCCTATTTACATCTCTTATATACGCTCCAATAGGCCATTACACACGTCTCAGCTCGGAGTGCCTTTAAAACCTGGATTAACACCACATATATCTTGTGGCCGATCTGTATTCTCTTTGTATTTCCAGTTATTTCAGAGCAGCAGGTCGACGTGGCGGGAAGCGTCGCTGTCTGACAGTTCCCGGGTCTCCAGTGTCATCTTAAGCTTGTGTTTCTGCCAGCGCCGTCCATTACGGTCTTCTTAGTGTCCTGCGGTTTCTTCTCACCTCCCAAACTCAGTAGGCGCACTCAATTGCTTCGAGGTGTGTGTATGTGTGTATGTGTGTGTGTGTGTGTGTGTGTTTGTGTGTATAAGGTGCCCTATGATTAAACAGGCTACCGTGCAAAAATCTACTCACAATAAAACGTTCAAAAAAAATCTCATCTGAGGATGAAACATGACTTCATAAACAGCTCCAGCTATCGATCAACTGTGGTTATTTAATATTCCGGCCACACCGGAATAACAGTAACCTTGTCACCTTTTTAAAACTAATCGGCTGGTAAAAATGCGCAAGATAAACAACTGTGAGAACGGAATGAATATTTCCTCAGTCTTTCCCTTTCTTTAGTCCACGACTTCCTAGTTATGCCAAAGGGGTTTCTTAATGAAAGCTACGATTGCAAAGCGAACAAAAGAAGAGAGTCCGGTGCAATCTGGGCGGTTGGTCGGCACTTCATTATCGACTGGAGTGGGAACGTTCCCACACGGGCAGGAAGCGGTTAAGGGAAGTGGGACCGGTGCCAAGCGTTGACGACAGAGCTATGTGCGATTGTGTTGACGGCGCGTATTCAACCTCTCCTTCAACTCCTTTTGTGCTCAAGACACGCTGACAAGCACATCTGACCTTAACATAATGTAGAATGGAAGTGGCCTCTTAGAAGAGCTGCTTCAATTGACCACAGACTTTGTTTTGGGTAGCCTGTACTTCAATAAAGTCTCAAGTAATTTGATTTGTAATTGGATTATCAACTCTGCAGGACACACACACACACACACACCTGAGCTCAGGCGATATGTCAAGGCAGAAAGGGTTGCTGTCAGATTATGTAACCTTGACCCTATCGGTCTGTGCTACAATACAAAGTACACTGTTGTTGAATGAACCACACACACACACACACACACACACACTAACCTCCTGCATTCAGGTCCATCTGAGCCATGTCTTTGGTCAGTTCGCTGGTGCCCGCCGCCGTTCCTTCCCCCTTAATGTCCGGCACTGCGTTCCTGCGCCCCGTGCGATCACAATTAATGAAATCCGAGTATGACGACTCAACGTCCATCATCTGCCCATGACCTGTCTTCTCATTCCACCTGCAAAACAGAGATAGAGACAACTTTTTATAATACACATAAACCAATCAGGCATGACATCATGACCACCTGACCCATATTGTGTTAGTCCCCACTTTTGGCCCGTCGAGCATTAACGTAACAGTTTGAGGAAAGTGCAGGGTTGGAATAATTTTTACGTAAAAAAAAAAAAAAAAAAAAGACATCAAACACACCGGGAAAGAAGAGGCAGTGACTCAGCATTTCAAGGTCATTGCTGCACCACAGTGCCAGAACAGAAGGGAGACTTGATATCGAGTCTTAATTTGACCTGATTTGACATGATGGATACCTACAGTACCACTTACCCCGAGAGAAAGGGGAAATACCCTGATGTCCTGAGATAACGTGATGCTATGATGCGGACAAAAAAAAACCCCTCTTTATAAGCAAATCCAGCAGAAAAGTGTCTCAAAATGCACACCCTGGAAAACTAAGTGTAATGTCTGGGTGCATATTTAGTTCTTTAATACCAAGCACATTATAATACAGTAATTTGCCTGCAGATTTTCATTCTCGATTAGTTCCATAAACATGTGCTTTAAAATACACACACATCCAAATATTATACATTCATACATATGTTATTGTATGTCCACACAGCATTCCACTGTTATTTCTAGCTTTTACATATTTATTGTATATACTGGTCTCACAGACAGTGTTCATTTTGCCCATTTTACTACTACTACTACTACTACTGCTGCTCTGCTTGCTCCATTTGCACACCACTCAAACTGTTTTCAACACAGGTTTTGTCAAATAGTTTACAAATGTTTACAATTGAATGGAATATTGCACTACATATAGATACTGTTCGCTTTTCAAAAGGATTGCTTCTAATATCTTGTAAAATCCATGGTATACCATCGTCCTGCTCAGAATTAACAATGTCTTAGAAAGCAGGAGTGAATTCTGCACAATTTGGACATTGGCGAGACCGGTCCACCCAACAAGCATGGCTCTTTAATCTAAAATGAGAATAAGAAACACCTTTAATGAATTTATTCATTCATTCATCTTCTACCCACCGCTTTATCTATTCGAACTAAAAATTATTAATCTACTATATAAACCCTATATTTAAACTATTATAAGATCTTCCAAACTCAATAAAAATAGTCTTAAAAACCGTTTATATTTGCCCTGTCACTTCCTCGGGTCACGGGGAGCCTGTGCCTATCTCAGGCGTCTATGGGCATTAAGGCAGGATGCATCCTGGATGGAATGCCAACCCATCGCAGCACACACACACTCACATACACACACTAGGGACAATTTTCCAAGGTGCCAATCAACCTACTGTGCATGTTTTTGGACCGGGATGAAACCGGAGAACCTGGAGAAAAACCCCCTGAGGCACGGGGAGAACATGCAAACTCCACACACACATGTCCGAGACGGGAATCGAACCCGGACCCTGGCAGTGTGAGGCGAACGTGCCACTAACAAGCCACCTTGCCCCACCCTTTAATGAATTTGCCGACCTCAAAATTTACTCGGCTGCTTTCTTTCCTTTATGCGCTTCTTTCTTTTAGTAACGTTGAAGTCTCCGCACACGCACACCTTCTCAAAACAGTCTTCCACAGTTATGAGGCAGGACGATGCCTGTTCATGTTCGGGTCCGTCTTATTAACACTCGAGCCTGAAGATCTTCTAATTTTAGTGTCCTTTTGCACAGTAGACTTGTTCCAAGAGGCCTCGGAGAATCGCATCAACAAATGTCACTCACAGAGGTAGCATGAGCCATCCTCATCGAAGTGAGCAAAAAAAAAAAAGGACAGACACACACTTGTACGTATCTCCGTCCTAAGTTTAATGAAACCGAGCACTTAGTGCTTTTCAGCCTTGTGAAAAGACGTCTCTCTACCGGAGACCTTCAACCAGCACTTGATTTAGATTTTACTGTACACAAACACCGTTGTGACTAAACGGAGAGGACGAGAAAAGAGAAAAAAGTACTCTGTGAATTTGGTGTTTAAAAAGCTGTGCCACAAAACACGTTGACACAAAAATCACAAAATCCATTGTCAGATGGTGTAGTTTACCTATTTTAGCGTTAGCATAGTACAATTCTATTAGGCTAATTATTTAAATAATTCATGCTTTCATAGCTCACCAGGGCAAGATCATGATATTGAAGCCACTTTTATTTCTTTCGCCGATATACAGAAAACACTAAACACACTAAAATTTGTTTGTTTGTTTTTTTTTTTGCTCATGCTTATGTAGTTATTCCAGTTCGATAGGTTTAGCCAGAGCTAACGTTAGCGTGTGGCTTCTGCTGACTGGTAGCACTGATGTTAAATACTAGAGGTGGCAAAACAAACAAACCATGTGCTTGAGTTAACAGAGTTACAAGATGCAAAATATAGCCAGTAAAAAGTGCCCGCTTTAAAATATTCACTTGGGTAAAATGACAAAAGCATTTGCCTTCAAATGTACTTAAGCATCCAAAGTACTAGGATTCATTATTTATTCATATCATTCCTGTCACAACGTTATTGTTTATGCAACTATGATAAAAAAACACTCACAATGATATCAATGACTCAAACCAAATCAAAATCTATTACAAAACTACTTATGGGGGGAAAAAAACAACAACAACAAAACACTCGTAAAAGAATTCACAACATCTACTCGAGTTAAAAGTGAGATACGAGAGACGTTAAAGTCTCCCCAAATGGAAATGCACAAAAATGCTATAAAAATTTTTTTTGGTTAATTTCATTCCCGTCCACCACTCATATCTACAACATGAAAACTTCGAGGGAAAACTAATCCCAGTTGTGTCTTCCCTTAAAACAATCTTTTTTTCTTTTGTCAGTCATCAATCGGTCAACGCTAAACAGACACACCGGGAACCGAAACGACTGACGCGCCTTGGACACTTTCATTCTTTAATATTCATGACGGGAAGCATTAACTTACGAATTAGTATAATTATTGTTCCCGAGGTTCGGCTTCTATATTTAATCGAGTGGCTCCTGAACTCATTTCATGGCCTAATTACAACAGGAAGCATACATTCGAGACCACGCAGAGTCGCAAAACAATTACTATCGGCTCCGTTTCAGTTGACGAGGGAGGTCAAACTTAAGGCAATGGACAAAAAAAAAAAGCACAAAACAAAAACAAAAAATATGTTATTGGTGCTATTCATGACGGGTGTGGGGTGGAATAAAAGCATCAAGCTGCTTTCATAAAAATGTTGAATTAGGCTTGGGGTGGGGGATGTTCCCCCCCAACACACACACACACACACACACACACACACACACACACACACACACACACACACACACACACACACACACATACACACACAACAGTAGCTATTCAGCTATTCATCTCATTTGTTGTGTCGTCTTTTTCCCAGGCTGTATTTAAGTGGGTCAGGGATCCTAGAGGCAACTACGGAGCTGTGCCAAGCTGTGGAGAAGAGACCATGGGAACAGGACACTGATAAAAGGGGTATTCCAGAGAAAATCAATGAGGACCAGGGGGACTTTAACATACACCTCTGCAATACTGGGTTGGTGGCACGCACTTTTCCTGGCTCCCTATTTATAACTAATTACCGCTAATAGGGCAACAGGGTTAAACTTTTACTACACACCTAATTCTAGAGGAAAAGAACGGATAAATTGTGTATAATAATACTGGCTGAAAAAAAAACAAACTAGGGCACCCTGTGTACAGGCTCTTCCTTCAAATGATTCATGAATCACTGAAATTTCTGCTGAAGAAGCGAAGCAGCTTACCCTACCCAAGTTTGCCCAGGTGTTTTTGGACTCCATACCGTCAAAAAAAACAAAAAAAACAAGTAAAAATGCTCGCGATATTTCAGCGCGTGAACGTGAATCATCTACCGAGAGACTATTCGATCCCGATTATAACTCGCCGGCGCTGTGATTCATGAACCATTGTGCTTGGATTTGATCGTTCGATTATGTAAACTGCATACCGATTCAGTAATTTCCTCGGAATGACGGGGTCGTGTGTGTGTGTGTGTGTGTGTGTGTGAGAGTGTGTGAGAGAGAGAAAGACGAGAAGAAACAGAGAAAGAAACGGAGAGAGAGAGAGACAGAGGGAGAAAGCGCGGAGCAACACCTCCTGCCGAGATAAAAACCCAGCTGTCTGTGAAATATGGGGGTTTCTAACAGCGTAGCTTCTGAAAACAGCTTTCCATGTGACACGGTGGGTGTTATGTGGGCGGGATACGTGACAATATTTTCGTTGCATTCGGCGCGATCGGGCCTTTTTGTCATGAAGAACATACTTTAAAGCGCATTGTTTGGGCTCGAAGCAGCTTTACGTTCATCTCCGAGGCAGCCGAACGTTCGGCATTACTCATGCGGGCCTGACACGTACGTTGCAATCGTATTCCCAGCGGGTTACTAAACAGCTTTCGCTTTCTTGCATCGCTCCACAGTGCATTTCTACATACTGCTATTTCAGTGCAAGATACTTTGTAAGGGTCGTATAGGCATCGACAGTAGCGGGTTGCATATCATGGGAGTGCAAGAAATATGGAGATACAATGGACAGAATCACCGAATCTGCCTAGATGTACACACAGGAATGAATAAAAAAACGAAACATCCTATTCACACCAGGCACGCCTGAGAATCTAGGAAGCACGTTTGAAATATCTACACTACTCATGTGGTTATGAGGTGATGTGGAGGTGATCCAAGTCCAACAAAAAAAAGAGCTTTAAAAAAAAAAAAAAAAACACTCCTTGTACAGCTGCTTTTGAGCATGTGAAGGTCACTCGTAGAGCCGCGAACACAAAGGGCTTTGTCTTCTAATATATTGTATGTAGCTCTTCTCATGAGGGACTAAAACTGGTCTTTGAGGATCTCGTGACAATCAGGAGCCTATTATCAAAGGATTCACGAGACAAAACCATGACAGTTACAGTAGCTTTGTATAATACGTATATACAATGCAGTTTATGAAGAAAGGCTAATACAAAGCGACTTAGAAGTGGCAACACGGCTCAAATCTCGCCACTAGTGGGGCCCTTGAGCAAGGCACCGAACCCTCAATTTCTCGGGTTGCAAGTCGCTCTGGATAACGGCGTCTGCTAAAAAAAAAAAATGCAAACTTGGAGATAGCAATTTAGTAGAGCTGAATGCTAAACACTGCGGGTCAGTGAGAAAGTGCAGCAGTAGCCAATGGGGAATGCCGATGGAAATATGAAATGTCATGTGCGGCGCAATCTTTCCTGACCTATTTAAAATGGCAAAAAAAAAAAAAAAAAAAAAAAAAAAAGTTTTAGCACCACATGCAGAACATGTGGCCTCATCGTCACTGAGGATCTCGCCAGGACGTGCCATTTGACTATAAAATGCCCGATGCAAAGGGCATCGATGCCACGCAAATGCATTCTACATCTGAAAGCAAGCGTCATCTGGATTCGCACCGGGTACTCGAGAAGAGGTTCCTTTAAGAGAGTAGCGGCACAAAAGAATTCTCACTTGGCAGGAAGGAAGCACGTTAGACCCCCCCCCCCCTTTTAATAAATAAAGAAAGAAAGAAAGAACAGATATACATTATATATTCCGGTTATTCGGTTGACTTGCATTATATGATCATTCTGTACGTTTGCAAGTAACAGCAACCTCGTTGCGTGTTAAACATCTTCTAGCATGTTTCCTGAAATCCTTGGGATAACAAACAAGCTCCCCTAAATATAGCTGGGTCTTTATCCAAGGATCCGAGGCGCTTAGCCAGGAATGGAGTTGTTTAGTTTGGCTCCACTACCTGACATTCGACTCCTTTAATACAAGCTCACCGGATTTCAACCCCACGTCGTATCTCTCCATAACGTAATCCGATGCGTCGCACTTAATAAAAAAGTAGCGAGTTAAGCGGAGCCGGCCACAGCTGCAAGTAAAATGGTACAAGTGTTGGTTTCGGTCCCGACACCATCCTCGTTTACCGGCGCTAGAGTTACGCGGCCGATTCCAGTGGCCGGGAGAGTTCCGTCGCGAGCCTAAGGATAGTACAAACACATGGCGATTAATATTAAATGGAGTGCACTGTGCGACATCCTCGAGGCCTGAGATGCTATCTGGAGAGTGGAATTCGATCTGGCAATGTTTTTTTTAAACATTTGTATATGAGCAGAGCGTGTCTAAACAATCTGGACAAAGCCAGGCAGTGTGGGACGTATGGACCACTTTGAGCCATCAGTTATCACCATAAAAGGCTAAATGAGATGCTCCGTCATCAGGCGGTTCCCTGAGGCATGGCTGGGTCCAAAATCAACAGATGAATTCTTTATATTTTTTCCGTTTACAGGGATCAGGGCCGGGAGGATGTAATCCGATGTTCTTCTTGCACTATGCATTCCTGATGAGTCTGAAGATATGCAGGCGAGATTGCTCGGAAAAGGGACTTTGTTTTCACGAAACATACACTTCCTCCAAGTAATGGATGTAATGGACTGGATGGGGGAAAAAAAAAAAGCTGATGCCAGAAATGCTTCGGTTTTGAACTAAGTGCTTGTTCTTACGTTAATCAGTGTGGTCAGAAACATTGTTAGCCTGTGAAGCCGCGTACTCCAAGCAAGTATTTGTCTGCATAGTGTCCACACGGGGTCAGTGGTTAAGGATCGAGCCCCAGCATCAACAACCTGCCGCCTTTGGGTCCCTGAGCAAAGCACTTAACCCTCTGTGCTCCAGGGGGCGCTGTATCATGGCTGACCCTGCCCTTTTGGATCGTTGATGTCCTGAATTCCTTCTAATCGAGCAATGATATGCGAAGAAACAATTTCCATGTCCTGTAATTGTATACGCGGCATTCAAGTCTACTGAGAGAGTCGACTTTCATTCATCGAACTGCTTCCCCGTAGTCGATTTTGAGGCAGTTCCCACTGATCATTTGAAGTATCTCGCTGTGAACCGCCATCTACCTAAATTAGCTCAACATCATCGACAGCACAGGAAATAGTTGCATTTAATGAAAAACTGGATTAGAGGGATGGCTCCACTGGTCCCCGGTAGACTCTCCAGAGATACACAATGTACTGAATTCCGAAAGCACGAACGCTGACTCAGACCGATACAGAGGCCTCAGACCTCATTAACTTCAAATTCTTTGGGACTTAATGCATTCTGGAGAAGAAAAAAGAAAAAAAAAAAAAAAATATATATATATATATATATATATATATATATATATATATATATATATATATATATATATATATATATATATATTAGATACCCTTTATTAGTCATTAGTTAGAAATTGATCAAAATAAATAAGAAATTTGCTCCCTCTGTGACTGAATAATGCACTTTAACATTTATTTGAACATTTAATGAGAAAACAAAAATGAGGTAGAGTTCAATAAATAAACGTATAAAGCGCTGCCAATACTACAGCTCGGACCATTGGGGCAGTTTCCAACAGATTAGCGAGTCTACTATTGAAAAAAAAAAAAAAAAAAAAAAAAAACAATAACAAAAAAAAGAAATGTCTCCGGCTACGCTGCATGTTTTGTTCCGGTTGGGTCAATGGAGGACAAAATTGCACACGGTGCAATCGAATTACTAAAAGTTCAAGCGGACCTGGAATGACACCATCGCGCTGGAATTCTTTCCGACAGCCTGTTTCGAGTGCAATTGCGGCGTTCTCGCTCTACTACACAAACCCCACCAAAGAGGGGCACACCAGGATTGCTTTGAAACAAATTGCATTACATGAATACTATACGACTGCAGGCCAACACAAGGCTCCATTAGAACCCCTCCACCCTGTTGCGTATTGTTGTGCTGTGAATGGAGGTGGGTCTCGAGCAGCAAGCTCTTAGCAAAAACATGAACAAAAAGCATAAGAGCTCGGGGAAGAAATTAAATCGCCCAGCCATGTTTTCAATGAGGCATTGAATATGAAAAACTGAATAGAAGGGTGCGTGTGTGTGTGTGTGTGTTGCCCATTGGACTTTTGGAGATCTTTTGTATATAATGAGTACTAGAGATTTAGCAGTACAAATGATTGAGTTTATTTGCCTTCTTCCCAAGTTTTCCACCCCCATCTGTCATGGAAAGTTCCTGTTGGTTGCATTGCACGCTTTTCTGTCGAACAAAAAATCATCATGCAGCACATTTATGCACTACGTAGATCTACGCAAACATTTTGTAAACGTTAATCCCCCTTGTACCACTGGAAACAAAACAAAACAAAACAAAAAAAAATAATAATAATAATAATAAATTCCAGGCTTTCTTTCGGTTCCAGGCCTATTTTTAGCAAGAGCAGTTCCAGACCCACATTACTGTGTGAGAAGGCTCAATTTATCAAAAGCTGCCTGAAGACACAGCCCTCTGTCTCTGTAGGAACCGAGAAGCCATTTTGATCTGCCGCTGCAATCGCTCCATGCTCCGTCGGCTATTCCAAAATACCCACAAGCTGCATGATTACAAAAGCAGCAAGATCGTTTTGGAAAATTTCTCCGGACTTGCAAACACGCCAGCAAAATACCTACAAGAGCGAAAACGTTATGGACGGAAAAGGCGAAAGGAGACCAAATGGAGATTCGACAACGGCTCGATGTAGGATACTGGATATAGGGGAGTTAATCAGGTTAAAAGGACAGAGGTTTGATGGATGGAATATAAATGCACCTTCTTCAGCAGAGGCCTCTTCACTCCTTTACAAATTAGCTTTCAACAGCTGCCGCTATATATATATATATAAATATATATTTTCTATTTTTCAAATGGCTCTTTGGGGTCATTGAAAAACTTGAATTGTTCAGCACTAGCGTTCCTTTGAAAATGCAAATGAAGCACACTTCTTTTATGCTTCTGCCCATCCATATCCTTCCTCTTTTTTTTCGACAACAGACCACTCCAGATGGCCAAACAATTCTCAAACTAGTGGTAAACTGAAATCTTCCACACCTCTGGCTGTTCTTCGGTGTAATCTTTTTAACAGGTTTCTAATAAACAAATTTAAAAATAAAAAGGTGTTTTCCTTAAAATCAAATCAAAAACAACAATCCATAAGTATTCATAAAAAGACCCTGTTGTTCTACCAGCAATCATAAGTTATATTCCATTTCATGTTGAACACAGTGCCATATACAGAACACTAATATAGGGTCGGGGGTGGGGGGGGGACAAACAAACAAAAAAATAACACCAAACACACCAATAAAGACTTTAGACTTTTAGAACGTCAAATAAGTGTTGTGATGCAAAAGTTAATATTCTTGTCAAAGAAAAAAAAAAAAAAAAAAAAAAAGGTTTCCCAACGATTTCTTGAAGAGTCAGTGTGATAGCGGGTGATGAAGCAAGAGGGAAAACAAGGGCAAACACGCGCTATGCTCGTGGTCACGCTTTGGTCATGATGGGATTACTTAGTCACATGACTCGCCTTCAGTCACTGTCCTTAAAAGGAACTTCTAAAAATGTTCAGCTCAACTTCAACTCAAAACTCGCAGCACTGAAGAGTTTCAAAAGTGGTTTAAACGGAGTAAACTATCGTTTACTTGGAAAACAAGTGTGATCTAAACACTTTTCACCACTGGCCACAAACTGAGATCCAAACTTGCAGCTAGCTGCAAGTAACTAATAGCTTCAGTAAATGCTAGCGAGGGCAGAAATAAAGGAGGTGGGAGCTCAGTGGTAAATGCATTGGGCTCTGGATCAGAAGATCACAGGTTCAAGTCCCACCACCACCAAGCTGCCACTAGTGGGCCCTTGAGCAAGGCCCTTAACCCTCAATTGCTCAGTCGCTCTGGATAAGAGCCAATTTTGTAAATAAATTTTTAAAAAGTACATCGCATTCATGACTAGCCAACTTATTAACCTTATTTAAAATCTAGCTGAACTCATTAGGAGTACTAAATGTGCTTAGACATGCATTTTCTATTCAAACCAACAAAGCTAAACAATCTGTCAGGGGTCAATATTCTAAAATGAAATTAATATTCAGAAAAACAATTCTGAATATTAGTCAGAATTAATATTGAGTAGTACTTTTGCCGTCTCTAGAATAAAATCATTAGATTTTAATTTAAAGGGGGTGGGGGGGGGGTGTCGCCTTATCCCGAAACGAAGCACCGATTAGCTCATAAGGCCACTGACGCAGCAGGACAGAGGTGCAACGTCACACTACAAAGTGTCGACAACTTAAAAAACGCCGGGAGATCAAGGGGCGTATGATGGCCGGCCTTTTTACTAATGCACACAGCTCATAGTTCACGCAGGAAAGTGGAACCCGTCAGACCTTTAACTACCAGATCAGGTATTAAATAATAATGCCGAAGCCCCAGAGAGCACAGGCATCGTGCGGAACACTTAGCATGCTTCACCTCGTCGCAGGCCCCAGAACAGTACCATTTTAATCGCGATTATTCCGGAGCATCGGAAATGCGACCACGAAGGGCCGCCTCCGTCTCGAGGTGATCGTGGAACCGAAAAGGCATCGTCATAAGGCCGCCCGGGAACCAACATGCTGAACAACAACCAATTTCAAGCCTCGAAAAAGTCATTAGGAATACATTAGGCAGAGCTTTTCCTCCGCTTTATTGGGGAAAAAAAACAAAAACAAAAACAAAACAAGCCTGTCGGAGTTACATCGTAAAACAATGCCTAGACAAAAGGAGTATATATATGGTCAATGTTATTTACAGTCATCGATGTGGTGATTTCGAGAGGCAAGCTGATCAGTCACAGTGCGAGGGAAGGAGTCGCCCCAATAAGCTCCGCAACGATGAGGAAAGGAAAAGGAATGCCGAAGGTCTCGGGGGATCTCCGCATGACTCAACAAGTCAGGAAGACGCTTGCACAAAGGACCGTTTTGACTAATCGACCCCAACACTTGATACAATCTGAGCACTCTGGGACCGCAAGGCTCAGGAACAAAGTGGACTACACACATCTCCCTCAAGCAATCGTGACACAAGCCGTCCCGACAAAAAAATGCCACTCGGATGATGTAATAACTTCCTTTGAGAGTGTGCGCAACACGTTTCGATACGTTCCTTAGTATTTGCTAAAAAGAAGTTGGGGGGGGAAAGGAATTCACGTGTAGCATTCAGGAAAGAGTCGAGTCTCCGGAAACAGGATGGGGGGGGGGGGGGGGGGAGGGGGGGGTTGGGGGGGGGGGGGGGGGGGGTATATCCTGCTCCTCAACAGCAACTCCTGGATGCGCTGAGGTGTGCAGAAGAGGGCAGAGTCCTACCAGCTACAAATGCAGCATTTTTACAGTATTTGGCAGATGCTCTTATAAAGTGCGCTGTACGACTGACCAGTTTGGGGCATCGCTCAAGAGTCCACTTGAGGGAGGCTTGATGGTGCTGGGATTTGAACCCATGACCTTCCAGTCCGGAGCCAAATGCCTTAACCACTGAGCGATCACGTCCCATGTCAATTCTCTATTAATACACGCTGTAATTCCATTCCTAGGTTTATGTTGGTGCACTCAGTCTATGTTACTCGCAACACCATTGACAAAGTAGAACCAAACGTATATGACAAACATTCTTTCCTCGCAGGTACATCGTTCAAATCTGACAAGCGGCCAAAATTGTGTTAAAAAAAAAAAAAAAAACTCAACACAGTTTACCAGAGCGATAGATACAACAGCCAGAGGCTTTGCCTTGGTGTTCGTTTAATGCAGGTCTGTCGCAACAGCCACAAATATTTAAAACTCTCTGGACTACATCATTACCACGGATGGGCCTGGCACGACAGGACTTCACAGACACACACACACACACACACACACACACACACACACGCGTATGTTTGAGCTCATGCACGGTGCCTTTAACAGGAAGCAGGTGGCCCATCTGTCTGCGCTGTTTGTGTGGCTGTCATGAAAACTGCTGCATGCCAGACAGGGCTACGGAGAGGAGGAAAAAAAAAAAAAAAAAAAAAAAAAACACAGGAGAGACACGATTGCTTGAGGGAGATGTGTGTAGTCCACTTTGTTCCTGAGCCTTGCGGTCCCAGAGTGCTCAGATTGTATCAAGTGTTGGGGTCGATTAGTCAAAACGGTCCTTTGTGCAAAGAGCAGGCAGGAGTATATGGCCAGGTGCAATTAGGGATAATGGATAATGACAGAAACGGAAGAAAATCTAGGGTTAACATGCATTTAATCGGGTGTAAAGAGCGACGTTTGAAGAGCTTCTCGAGCACTTCAGTGTGTGCAAATCGCAACTTCATTAAAAGAAAGCGCCCCGGGCATGGCAAAACGGTTACTTGTCCTTGTTCAATTAATGCAAATAAAAAAAAGCAAAAACTACCTTTATGCTAATTGACCCACTATAGAGAATGAATAAGTACTTCCTGGGAACGGGACATTATCAACCAGCTTTCGTTATTCTTTCCGAAAAAGCATTTCGGTATCGTGCGGCGTCCTTTCAACCGAATATACATGAGAATATGCTCGAGGTTATTGTGGAAAGTGCTTTTCAACAAGAGAACGTTGCGTTTAAACCGCAGAAAATGGCGAGCTGTGAGGTTTTAAGGACTTTTTGCCGCAAACGGTCAAATACAGGATACAACATGGAGCGAAATGCAAAGTGTACCAGGTGGTCAGGAAGCCGGGGTCAGAGCAGAGGGGAAAAACAACGGTACGGCCCCTCCCTCTGGAGCACGTAGGGTCAAGTACTTTGCTCAAGGGCCCGATAGTGGCAGCTTGTAACCCAGAGCTTTAAACAATGAAGCCCATCCCTGATGTATTTTACTGCGGTGTCCATGTGGACTTTTCTCTCGGTGCTTCCCAAAAACCATGCAATGGATGTAGAAACGTTTACATGGATGCATTGATATTCTAAACAGATTTTAACGCATTGTATACAAAGGAATAAGATAAAAACAGGTCTTGTAGCCTAAAACTTGGACGTTGTTTGCACCTCTATGAAAATCCCACACCATCACCGCGATCTGTCTTCAAACTGATTTTCCATTCCTGGGCTTCGAGATGAAGTACAGCGATCAGGGATGTGTAATGCAGACGGCCGAGCCATACGGCCATTAAATGGCAGAGATAAACCCGGGACGGCGGAACCAACTCGCCAGATTCCCAGTCAAATGACACGCAAGATGATTTGGAAAACGTTTCACCTGACACCACGTGCACAAACATCTGATCGACATCCTGCCTAATGACCAGTAAACATCGTTATCCTCTGTGTACGGTCGGAACACTCTCTTGACGTTGGACGTTTCGACCAGCGCACCTGCCATGGATCGGTCCGCTCCCACCCCTCCGCTATCACACTCAGTGTCCATAACCAATGAACAATATTGGTTCAGGTTTCACTGCTTACCAGAGTCATTTGAAATCCTGATCACATAACCCGGCCAGATGGCATCTGAGATCCAAGCTGGAATGATCCGAGAACAAAACCCGCGGCAAAAAGGAACCAAGTAAACGCAGTACCCTTACGGACGAGCTCTCGTCGTCTCTCTCTCTCCCTCTCTCTCCCTTCTTTCGCCGTCTGAGCGCCGAGCAGATCCCACACAGCTGCAGCTACAGAGCTCTTCTTCTACTCTCCCACTGATCTGGGAGGAAGTGGGCGTAAAGTGGCTTGTGCTCAGTGTATAAACCGCATACTTACACACACATACATACATACATACACATACACACACATACATACATACATACATATCAAATAATCAATATATATATATATATATATATATATATATATATATATATATATATATATATATATATATATATATATATATATATATATATACATACATTAATATATACATATATATATATATATATTATATATCACACACACACACACACACACACTATATATATATATACACATACATACATACATACACATACATATACATATATATATATATATACATATACATATATATACACACACCTACATACATACATACATATACATACATATACATATACATATATACATATACACACTTTTTCTCTGCCCATACTCAGCAATTATGTACTTACCAGAGGCAAAAACATCACCCTAAACAATGCACATTATGCTAAATATGACTGGCAGTTTGTGCGTGAGACTATAAGGAAATCTCCAATATATAAAAGAGGCTGCATTTATTCAATACAGAACAGGCGGTTAATTTCTCCAGGGGCGAACGTGAAACGGTTAAAAGCGTCAGCCTCGCTGAGGAAAGTGAATTGTAATGCTATAACCACAAGTGAATCTCTGAGCGCAGAGCCTCATTAAGGTACACCACAGCTGGAAGAAAACGCCCGGACTAGCCTTTCCTACATAGCTCGAAACTCAAGACAGACTTCTCGTTTGTTTTTTTGCACAGTACAACCAAAACACTGGCACGCGAAGACGACGCCTTAACGTTATGTCGGCGGCGCGGCGTGACAAAGTGGCCAGGAATGACGTCATTTTTAACGAGAGGAGACGTAGCAATAACGGCTGGCCACGGCCATTAGTCACGCAGTGGGGAAAAAAAGAGGCGGAAATCTGTTAATAAGAATGAGCAACACTGTCGGATGGAAAACTATAAAATACCCCTTGCATTCAAGAGACTTTTCCTGTGGGTTGTTGAGGAGAAAAATAAATAAATAAAAATCGATGCACAGCAAGTGTACAGTGTACATCAGAGAGAGTCTGTGGCGAAGCTTCTGAGACGGACGGACCAAAGGAGCGCTTGGTAAAATTGCAGCAGACAAACGATAAACCGTTTTATTTTATTCTACAACCACTGTCGGTTGCAGCGGACAAAAACGGACCGAAAAAAAAAGGGGGGGGGGGGGGGGGGGGGGTGGTTGGGGGGGGGGGGCGGGGGGGGGGGGGGGGGGGGGGGGGGGGGGGGGGGGGGGGGGGGGGGGGGGGGGGGGGGGGTGGGGGGGGGTGGGGGGGGGGGGGGGGGGGGTGTGTGGGGGGAAGAGTCATGTTACTATTTGCGTTTTGTCAAAGTTAACACATTATTTACGAGTTAGCGCAAATTCACTTTAACGGCACAAATTTTATGTGAGTGATCTGCTCCTCCCCTCTGCGTTGTGTTGGCGAATGAACACCCGGACAACAAACAACAAATAAATAAAGAAACTTCAGTTCATCCACTCACGCTTCCTAAATCCCCTCGAATTACTCCTACCAGCTGCGCATTCACAACGTTCCTCGCAATATTAGCGTATATTACTGTACGGAACCTTACGGACACGCATCGCATTCCCAAATCCGTATGACGGGAGTGCGTTTTTGTCTTTTTGTGAATGCGATGCGCTTCCGTATAACCTGAAGTTTCTATGGAAAAGCAACCGGAACAGAATTCTTAAAGGAGCCACGTTCCATATTTTACAATTCAAAACCACCACCACTAAACAAAGTAACAAAAATTGTAACATTGAAAAGAAATTAAATTAACAAGAAATTAATAATTAAAAGAATAATTTCCAGACTAAAATAAATTTTAAATAAACTATTTTTAAACTGAGATATAATGTATAGAATTATAACATCCGTTACAGTTTGTTAGAGAAATAGAAACAAACATTTCTGGCATTTGAAAATGAGTATATTTTAATATTTTGGCCCTAGTTATAATATAAGGCGTTTCCCCGTTGCATGCGACACAACACTTAACACACAAAATCCCTTCAAGACGAATTTAATAAATCAGGGTGGACTTGACATGACAGACAAAGGGGAGGGGCTTCACCGATGAGTAAGTCTTGAGTGGCCAAGTCAGCACCTGGTGTACACCATGCCTTGATTTGAAGTTATGGTGGATATTTCTTTTAATAATAGGGTTTATTTCATATAAAATGTCCCGCTTTTGTGCGCGTTCCAATTCTTCCTGCCATTTGTTGGACATGTCATCCAAATATCCATATTACTACCATATCCACTTTCTGTCCACCCTTGAATGAGAAACAATTGTCTAAGGAGTTTAAAATTACATAGCTTTGTATACACGCCACAGTTGAAAAGGTGGACCAAAAAAAAAAAAATCTAAAAAAAATAGACATGGAGAATATCTGCACTGTCCACTCTTGCAAAAAAAAAAGCGTCTGCTAAGCTTTTTTCTAACTGCAACGCATGCATCATTTTTCTTCGTAAAGGTTAGCGTTATTGTTTAAAGCATAACTTACCATGCTTAAAAAGGAACAGGGAAAGGCCACGAAAAAAAAAACAAAACAACAACACACAAGGATCACAAGGAAGCTTCATCACTTCACATCAATGACAACGTGTCCTTGTACTGGGGGGGGGGGGGGGGGTGGCGGGGGGTTGTTTTTGGGGGGTTTAAAAGAAAACCCTGATTGCTTTAACTGAACTTGGTGCTCGGAGGATGAAGCTGTCTCTGTGAATGGCCAGGCTCTTTAATCAGCAACAATCAACCCAATCAGGAAATGTTTCGTCAAGAAAATTGTCTCGGGTGTTAATTCTTTGACGCGTGCGCAGGCAGTTTTTATGGATTGAAAGCCCAGTGTTTGTGTAATGCAAGTATGATTACAGCTTAAGTATTGATGGCTATCTTTGACAGTAGACCCGGTTTAAGCTTGAGAAATGCATCTTTACAATATATAATATATATATATATATATATATATATATATATATATATATATATATATATATATATATATATATATATTATATAGATATATCTATATTATTATTATTATTAATTAATTTTTTTACTTAATTTTGATACATTTTTTTTGCGAGGGTTGGAAACTTTTTTTGCTCCTTGGGACACCAAGTTAAAATGCCACCTAGTGGACAAATGAAGTAATCAAATATAATCAGGGTTGTAGTAATAGGGTTGATGTCGGAGCTCAAGATCTTCCATTGCAAACTACGTAAGGAATATCTTCATGGTGCAGGATTTGAAAACAGGACCATTGTCAGGCTGTAACAGGTTTGGATCTCCTAGTTTAAGTGAACAGACCTGGAAAACTTCAGCCTTTTTTATTGTAAATGTGATCTAAAAGGGGCAAATGCAAACCTGTTTACTCTGGAATTTGGTGCACAACAAAATCCGGGATACACTCTTGGACTTTCGGGATCGGTTGGCCAAACAGTAGGGAGGGGGAACTCAATGAAGTCAGAGTGAAGTCATAGAACACTATACAAGCTTAATCAAGCCTGACTTGTTCATGTTGCCAAAAAAAAAAAATCAGATGGTAAGAATTAGTGTTCTGAATCACTTTCTGAAAGGAGCCCTAATGGAAGATATTGAATATTTTATTTTTTGTCTGAAAGCTGATGCTAAAGCACTTGACGAACAGATTCATATTATAGATTTTAGATATACATTACTTTAGGTTAATCACCGCAATATGATTCAATGCTGTAGCTTCTTATATTGACGTACTCGGTCATGCTCGCATCTTCAAATCTTTTAGCGGCTTTTAAAACGTTTTGCCAGACGCCATTTTTGGATAAATATGAAAACCGATCCATACACCCACCGGCTGCACATGCCTTCAAAACTCAATGTTTTTCCAATCTTCAACCGTCCCGTGAGCATGTGTTGTTTCTGTTTCTTGGCTAACACAATACACAATATGGTCGTCTCGCTGCGCAGCCTCCATAGATCAGCAAGTCATTCTTCTTTACATGCTATTCTACTTACTTTGGGTGTATATTAGAGTTGCGTTTTCCCTTCCGTTAGCTTGAATAAAGTCTGTCCATTTTTTTTTGACCTCGCACACCGACAAATGACCTTCCACATACATACCTGGGCTTTTTGTATTGCTGTTTGGAGACTACAAACGGATTGGTCGCGATTAGAGGATCGACTCGTTTTTAAATTTTTTTTTATCTGGTTCATTAAAATGGGAAAGAACGTTGTGATGTTGCATTGTAAACAAGCAGATACATACCAATACATCTACATACACAAACTTTGACTCTACTTGCAATAAAGAAATTCACAATGCAGCTAATGAGAAATTACGCGGACATGGGAGTCGCGAGATGACTCGAGCTAGAGGACTCATGATTGCTCAATTCTGCTCCCGGTGTAAAAATGCACTACATAGACGTCTATGGGAGTCATGTGACCAAATAAACGACTACTGCCAAGACGAGTCCATTCCAAAATAAAATAATTATATTATATATATATATATATATATATATATATATATATATATATATATATTTGGCTTTGAGACTCCTCGTTCCTCTGGGTCAGAATCAAGAGTTGTTTAAATAATGAACAAATCATCCAGTACTGTTCCGCCCAAGTGCTGCGAACAAGCATTGCGTTTTGTAAACACTGTCAATAGCCCTTGACCTGTATTTGCATAATCAAACACACTGTGCTCCTCCTTGCACGAAATCAGACAAATAGGATGCTCTTTCTTCAAATCCACATTCAAACATAAAATGACCATGCTTTCTTCTTTTTTTTTCCCCTCCATATTTTTTCCCCTCTTTCTCTTTCTTTTCTGGTTATTTCTTTTCCCTCCGTTATACCATCCTTAACACCCGGTACGAGAAACCACCTCATGCTTTGTTGTGTAGACGCTGCTCTGTTCATTGCCTGCGTGCCTGCTGTAATTTTCCTGTTGTTTCTGACATTGGCAAAATCCATTATGCATATCCCTCCCCCGCCTCCCCATAAGCAAATCCTCTAGGCCACCCGAAGGAGATCCACCCACAGTTTGAATACCACTGTTGCACATCTTGCAAATATGAAATAGGAGCGTTTGCCTTCGGATACGAGAACAGTTCTGCAGTTATTAAAGAAATGCATCATGTACACGGTTCAATACTGTGCCCATTGTGATTGCTCATGTTACAGTATTTTTGCAGAGTATTACGTGTTCTCTATATTACATTACGTGGATTTCTCAGTGTTTTGTTGGACTTGTCTTGAATACGGTTTAAAAGTCACTTGCAAGCAAACAGTTCAGGCTTTGGATCCCAGCTGAAGAGAACATGAGCTAACAGACGTATTAAATAGCCATAAAGGTTACTGATGACTTTCCCATTTATCAAATATCGTTTCCCAATATCCAATCCCTGCTCCCAAGATCCTTTCACTAAACACCATCCCAGCCCTCCGCCCCCCCCCCCCCCAAGATTCGATTATTGACAGCCACCATTCCCGAACATCCAATCCCTGACCAAGAATGTTTCCGAAGTCCGAACCCCAAACGCCCACCATTCCCAAGATCCAAACCCTGTCCACCGACGTTCCAAAGATCCGACCTGCCGCTGCTTTATATCTGACTGCCATTAATTCCAAGGTGCGATCCCTAAGCACCACCACATGATCCCTGACTACTACTGTTCGTAAGATCAAGTCACTGATTTTCCAATATCTGATCCCCGACCACCACCGGGTCCAAGATCTAATCCCCGTTTGACACTTTTCAGGCAATTTTAATTTTCTCTCCTTTTTTTTGTTTTTTTAAATATCTGCTTACAAGCCCTAGTTTGTTCTTTATGTATTCTTGAGACAACAAAAAAAAAAACACGTGATTTTCCAAACACTTGATTTATTTCCATCACTCTTTTTAAGTTCTAATCTATTGTCTACTCTGTTCTAGTCGGAGTGTCTTCATGTTTTGATATGCAAATAATCCTGGCAATTCAGCCGACATGCAAATACATCTCTGACATCATGCGGTGACTTCTTGCGAGCACGCATTTGGGACATTTTCCAACAGAAAGTGACCCGGCCACTGATACGTGTGTGTGTGTGTGTGTGTGTGTGTGTGTGTGTGTGTTGTGTGTGCTTAATGCTCTAATGTCAGCTTCACTTCGGACATTCATTCTGTATGATGACGCCTCTCTTTCCTCTTGGGGGTTCATTTCAGGTTGATCACGGATTCTTAGAAAGTCAAATGAGTGTGTGTGTGTGTGTGTGTGTGTGTGTGTGTGTGTGTGTGTGTGTGTGTGGTGTGTATACTAATATGATTGGGGTCAGGAAGCCTCGAATGACCAAAATGTGCCATTAAGTGGAAATATGCTGCTTGTATGTGATGTTATTTGGACAATGAAATTCGGACAATGGATGACTCGGAAAGCTTGAGAGGAAGATGGGAGAATTATTCAACGGAGAAAAATCATTTACACCGAAAACAAGGCGTACGAAAGTTCAGAAGTTAACACGACCAAGGTTTTCTTGTTTCCCATGACAAATTATTTACCAAAAAAATAAACAAAGAAAAACGGCTTTACTTGAAGATTTGCATACAAATATGCAGAATTTCCAAGGAATCTTGGAATTTTTGATGTCATCCCACCATTATGGGATACAATAAAGGCTTTTTTTGGGGGGGGGGGGCGCTTTATATAGTTCCCTAAAGGAAGATATTCGGGATTCGACCGCACGCCAGTCTACCAAAACATCAAAGGCTTACCGAGCACAGTATATAAACAGCCTTGTTTTGTTTGTAACAACAAACAAACATCACAAATAAATCAATTTAAGCAGCAAATAGGAAAGCTCGGAAACATTTTCGGTCCTTTGTATATGTATCTCTGTGTGTGTGTGTGTGTGTGTGTGTGTGTGTGTGTGTGTGTGTGTGTGTGTGTGTGTGTGTGTGTGTGTGTGTGTGTGGTGTGTTGGGCTCAAGCCCCATAGAAGACCCCAAACACGGACCAACCTTCATTCGCCTGAAATCTCCTCCACTTGTTACCACGCAGCAGCCGCCAGCGTCTCCTCTCGGGAGGCTAGATTCCGCCTTCCCTTTCCGTCATGCGGCGGCGGCGTTTCCCAGCGCGCAGGAACCGGAGCACGGAGAGACAAAACAGCGTCGTCAAACCCGAGGTCTCTTTGACAACCCCATTGCAATCGCGTGTGGGCGAGGTTACATCTCAAACAGCTGTTCGCAAAATGGAGTTTGAGACCGACAACCAATGGCACCTCGTCTGGCCCCCCCCCTCGCGTTTTTTTTCCCAATGAGAGCGCTCGCTGGCCTTGTTTCTGCCGCCCGAACGCGCCCTGATGCACGCAGCAATATCCACACACTTCGTCCTAGGGATCCTGTTCGGACCCGACTCTAATGCAAGGTTGTGTTCATTAACGCGAATAAGCGGATCAAATGGATTTTGTAAAAAAAAAAAAAAAAAAAAAAAAAAAAAGTTCCCGGATTCGGGATGATCTGGAGTCCATCACGGTGCATTAGTATTTTCTTTACCTTCTGAAAGTAGTTCCGTCTAAAGTGTAAATCACAGGTTGATATCAATGCGCTTATTAATTCATTAGTTTCTATTAGGAATGGTCAAATTCATCATTTCGCATCAGCAGAAAAGTTAACAATGGGAGGAATCAAATGAAAAAGGTGTGCATTGGATACAAGTTTTAAGTGGAAAAATATATATATATATATAAGTGTGTTTATACATACAAGGAATTTGATCTCAGCTGTTGGTGACTGCAGAAAAGTATTACACTATACATTTAACTAACAGACAGGATTATACAACACAACACAGACTACACAAGACGACATGGCAACACGGATTTATATCGACAATGCACACTGTACAAGACAATATAGACTATACAGACTGTACACCTTAAATACTATAATAATGTACAGTATATGGAGAATATGGCAGATCAGTAATGTATGTGGTATATATATATATATATATATATATATTATATATATATATAATGTAACATTTATTGTACACTGGAAATGATTCTTTTAATATTCATTTCTTGTTAATTTCATTGTTACTATTTTAGTGGTTGTTTTAATTGTTAAATATGATATATGATACGTGGCTCCTTTAAGCATTATGTACCATTATGTACCAAGAACGTGGTTTTATTTACATTTATTTATTTTAAATGTAATTATTTAAATGTTTTTCTTCTTTCCATCTCTATGGCATGTTTGCAAAGTGAAATGCGTTAGAAGTCAGATGTAAATTGATGATTTAAACCTATACAGTTGGTACAGTACAGCTTTCAGATTCCAGCACTTTCAAATGGTCCCTACGGTTTTCATCACAGCGGGGGTTCAGGACAGATGGATCACTAATAACACTTTTGATCAGAGGGTAAAAAGTGGTAAATCATGGAATAATACATTTAATGTATTAAAGCTGTATCAATTATCATTTATATAAAAGTAATCAACTTCGGGTTGGCATCAATTCATTTTATTTGCATAGCACTTTTAACAGCGGACATCGCCTCACAGCATTACGCCAAGGCTTCGGATATTAAACACATTTAAAATAAAGCAGCTGTGTGTTTAAGCAGAAATGGTGTGAAGACAATATCTTTGCCACAAAAGTGTACACCTAATAACAACAGCCTGAAGTCCACTAAAGCTGGGTGGTTACTACAGAAACAGAAGCAGTCCAGCCTGCAGGGAGCTGGTGTAGCGCCCTCGTATTTACGCCCCCTCTTTATTACTCTGTCAGACTAAATGTGCCTCATGAATATACCCTGACACTGTGCCACAATATACCCTCAGCTCCACGATCATAACACTTCCTGTGATTTAATATGCAAGGACTGTTATTATGGCATCATGGCCTTATTAACGCCACTAGGTGAACGTGGAAGGAATCCTGAAGGGGCCCGAAGCTCCAGCGGAATGAAAGCGCTCAAAATCCTTCCTGACATTTTATGCAATTGTGCTGGCTTCTTAGAACCTCCCTGATATATATATATATATATATATATATATATATATATATATATAGATATATATATATATATATATATCCGACCCAGTCTCGTGGCATTTCCCTCATATATTCCTAAACGTTAATCTATCGATTCCTGTTCATGGACACTCGGTGTCATATTCAGCACGACTGCCTCCGCCTGGCCCCGTCTTCACAGCAATGGAGGTCGAGCGTGAGGCTTAACGCTGATGGAAATCCCCCATTTTATTTTTAGCTAGCTAATGATGTGGTATAGACGAGTAAGCAGTCATTAGCAAGCTAAAATATAAGCTGTTACCAAAGAAGAAAAGGTCGTTCAGCTTTAATAGTTTCCTCTTGTTTGCTGTTCACAGAGAATCCAGCAAAACATGGACAGCCGGCTAGTCGACACAAAACTGTTTTTTTTCTAACGACCCAGGTTAGAAAATGCATGTTGAGCTAGCGTTAGGCCACAATCCGCCTTTTCACTGCCAACAGACTCTCTCTGCTAATTCAAATCCTCCCGGTTAACGTTTACCAAGTGCTTTTAGTTTGAATGTTTTTGAGATTTATTTTGGTGGCTATTTGTAATAACGTTTGTATGCTCAGGCTTCCTGCTATGTAGCATCAACCAGCGTACACCCGGATTCCTACTGGATAAAAACAAACAGTGAATTAACTTTCAGTCCTGACCAAGTTTCCACTTCCTATCATGGTATTGTCAAGTACAGCTCCTACCCGTCACTCGCTTTGTTCATATCAGGATGTGATAGATGGATGGATAGACAGACAGACAGACAGATAGAGCAAGTGTAGTTATAATGATAGACAGATAGATAGATAGATAGATAGATAGATAGATAGATAGATAGATAGATAGATAGATAGATAGATAGATAGATAGATAGATAGATAGATAGATAGATAGATAATAGAGCAAGTGTAGTTATAATGATAGACATCGATCGATAGATAGATAGATAGATAGATAGGAGGCAGAAAGACAGAGCAAGTGTAGTTATAATGATAGACATCGATAGATAGATAGATAGATAGATAGATAGATAGATAGATAGATAGATAGATAGATAGGAGGCAGACAGACAGATAGACAGAAAGATAGAGCAAGTGTAGTTATAATGATAGACATCGATAGATAGATAGATAGATAGATAGATAGATAGATAGATAGATAGATAGATAGGAGGCAGAAAGACAGACAGACAGACAGATAGACAGAAAGATAGAGCATGTGTAGTTATAATGATAGACATCGACAGACAGACAGACAGACAGACAGACAGACAGACAGACAGACAGACAGACAGATAGATAGATAGATAGATAGATAGATAGATAGATAGATAGATAGATAGATAGATAGATAGATAGATAGATAGATAGATAGATAGATAGATAGATAGATAGATAGATAGATAGATAGACAGACAGACAGACAGACTTCGGATTTCTATAGTGTGTAATGACGCCGATAGAATTCCGCCATCTAGTGGCACAATAAGTAAAAGTTTTCTTTGGAGAGGGTTTCTTTTTCTATCCCCGCTAGGGGTCGCTAAACTGCATCATCCCTCTCCACATCAGTCTGCGCTATACATCTGTAGTAGTGCCTCTTTCCAACCAAACACCTGTACGTCTTTGCCCATTCCAATAAGTCACTTATGTTTACACGTTTACTATTTTATTATCTATTATGCACCATAACGCAACCTTAAACTTAATTACAAAGAAATCAATTAATCAGTCCGTCTGCCCCTCTTCTGCACACGACCGGACCATCTCAGCCCTTTCTCACAACTGGTCAAGAACCGCAGTAGAAACTAACCCCCATAAAAACTCAAGAAAACAAACAAACAAACAAACTAACCTCACAAACAATTTATTTCACCTACAGGTATCTGGAACATAAACATAAAATAACGACCCCTTTACTATGCACAACAAGCCACAATTTAACAGGATCGTGAGATATAAAAATCGCATGAAATCCAAAATACAATTAAAAAAAAAAAGGTTTTAAGAAGCAAGGACACGGCGAACAGAAACACACTGTAAACACCACCTGCAGCTTGAAGCATCTTAAAGCCATTCAAAACAAAGGCAAAAAAAACAAACAAACAAACGAGTATAAAAATAAGGTAACAAAACCAGTATTGCTTTGTATTTAAATCACATGTTTCTTTTTTTTTTAAGATTAAGGCAATACTTTGTTGCACGGTAACATTAGTGTTAAAAGAAGCTGTTTGCATGGCCGAGTGGAACATTTGCACGAAGACAGCGTCATCCAGCAGCGAAAAAGACATCGATCTGCATTTCTGTATTCATGGTGAGATTAATACAGATCCTAAGATGCTCTTAAAATGTAATAATTATAATAATAAAGTGACCGCGTATATCCAGAAAACGTCTCCTATAAATGTATGCATCAATGCCCAATAAACAATACCGCTGCGACCTTTCATTTCCATTCACACTCCATTAAACGCTTTACGGGAAAAAAAATACCCCCCCCTAAATCTCTGACCCCCCCTGTTGTTAAAAATACAACATCTTTAGAGAAACAGAACTTGGCCATCAGTAGCAGTAGTAGAGCTGCGAGCGCAGGCTCCTGTAAGAGTCCTCCTCGCTCTCAAACAGCATCGAGTCGGGCACGAACGCGCCATCCAGAGGCTCGGGCTGGCAAAACTCCACGACGAACTCCTCCTCGGCCTCGAGCAGAGTCCGGGTCCAGGCCGCCAAGTCCAGCCGACCGTCGGCGCCGCCGTATTCCTGCGGGAGCACGGACCGCGGGATGACGCGGTGCAGAGACGGCAGGTCGGACCCGTGCAGGACAAACTGGAAGGGCGGAGAGCGGGTTAGTGGGCACGCGTTTCGTTCGAGCACAAAAAAGAAGGAGGAGGAGGAGAAAAGAAGACGCCGTTACCCTTTCGGCCATCTTCTCCTTCAAGAACGGCTTTATTATGGCAAAGATTCCTTTAAAGATCCGCGGCTCGTTTATTATATTGACCGCCTTTATTCGGATCGGAAATCCGTCCTGAAACACAACGTTGCGTTAAGCGTTTACACACATGCTCTTTATGGACAACGACAAAAGCCAGAAATATGAATTAATGCTAATTTGTACAACCTGCTCTTTTGCACAATATTTATCTTATCTTTGACTGATATTGTCTTGCCTACTTGACTTGATATTTACATGCACATTTTAAGCGCACAACATTCGTTCATTCATTCATTCATCTTCTACCGCTTTATCCGATCTTCCCTCGGGTCACGGGGAGTCTGTGCCCATCTCAGGCGTCTATGGGCATTAAGGCAGGATACACCCTGGATGGAATGCCAACTCATCGCAGGACACACACACACACACACACACATTCACACACACATTCATACACTGGGGACAATTTTCCAAGGTGCCAATCAACCAGCATGTTTTTGGACCGGAGAGGAAACCGGAGGACCCGGAGAAAAACCCCCTGAGGCAAGGGGAGAACATGCAAACTCCACACACACATGGCTGAGACGGGAATCGAACCTGGACCCTGGCGGTGTGAGGCGAACGTGTTAACCACTAAGCCACCGTACCCCCCGGCGCACAACATATCTTTAGCAAAAATGGATTTGGAGTCACCTGAAGAATGCTCACGACTTTCTTTGCCAGTAAAGGGCCCGGGTTGGAGGCCTGAGACAAACCGACTCCGGTGTAATCCACCAGGATGACGATTCCATTCACTTGAGTCTCCTCGGGTTGGATGAGCTTTTCTAGAGTCAGATAGATGGCCCGGATATTATCCACGAACGGATAGTCGTTGGGGGTCCATTTCCCTAGGGCCAAACAAATGCAAAACATTCTAGTGATTTCATTTTTTCTCCCCCTAAAATATCTTTCTGGACCCTCCCTTCCTCATGACGCCTACCAACCTGGCCGTAAGCAGAGAACGTATCGCCCTTGAGGATCAGGCCTGGGCAGGACTGTGAGGAAGCCGAACTCCAGGACGTGTTTCACCGTGGAGGGCTTCAGGTCCTGGAAGACTTCGGGCCACGCCCTCCGGCTGCTGTGGTAGTTGAGGAGCAGCTGCAGCGCCCGGTCGTAGTCGAACTTCCTGGCTCGGAGGAAGCGTAAGAGGAAGGCGTCGTCCAGGCGCGTCCTCAGACCCGAATGCTCCTTCAGGATCATGTCTCGGAGCGCTTGGACGTCGCGAAGGCGCCACTCAGGCTTCTCCTGGAGCTCCTCTCGCGCCTTGGCCTCCAGCTCCGGGGTCAGAGTGCACACGTAGATGGGCGGAGGAGCTGCAGGGAAGCGGACGCTCGACGTCGGGTCAGGCGGCGGGCCGGGATCGTCGTGGACATGCTGATATGCCATTGCACGTGTCTGGAAGTCAAAAACAGGAGGGAGCCAATCAGATCGCGCTTGGCTTCATGGAAACTCTCTTTACTGTGACTGACAAATCAGAGGTCAGGAAAAGGTTACTAATGGAATCTGGGTTTTCTTGATGTGTGTATGGAAATAGCAGGTGGATGAAAACAGATGTTTAAAAAAAAAAAAAAAAAAAAAGATTCAGAAGAATCGACTCTTCATCGATTCTTATGAACCGATACGGATGACCAGATCATGATGGGAATAAGTACAATATGAATGTTTCTATCAAACCTGATACGTTAATGCAATATATATATATATATATATATATATCTATATATATATATCTATATATGAATACAAATATAAAGTCAGGTATAGATTATCTCTAATGAGCCCCAAATTAAATCAGTCCATAGTATGAGCACTTCCGGTCTGGATGATGATGGTGTTAAGGATGATGCTGATGCTGATCACGTGATCGTTAAACTAATGCAATAAAAATAAACAAATCCCAAGCCCACTGGCACTCGGATCCCTTTTCTTCTTCCTCTGCAGACGCGAAACGGTCTTTGAAAAGCAGCGACAAGAAGAAAATCGCAGCGCTCACCGACCTGCTCGAGCAAATCCGCAATCAGTTCCGTGTACAGAAGCAGATCACATCCTGATTGGCTCAACTGACCGCTGACGTCACGGGCATCCGGCTTACCATATTGGGGGTAAATCATTGTTTTAGACAGTAAGCGTTACAGCCGTGGTTGTCCGGGTTTTTAAGCAGGAGCGCCCCCTAGTGTTGAGGTGAATGACGCGGAATTTAGAATTTTATTCAAATAGTTTTCGATTATACCTTTGTTTTTTTCACGTCTGTATTAAACTGAGGCGCTATATCCTGTATATAAAAACAGTTTAAAGAGTCTAAGCATTTATCAGCGTGTTCATGATTAAAATTTATTATATATATATAATATTTCTGGGTTTTTTTAAATTACAGAAAATACATCATGGTTCACATAGGCTGACAATCCTGACATACAGGTAAAATTATTACTTTTTATTATTATTATTATTATTATTATTATTATTATTATTATTTTTTTTTTTTTTTTAAATAATTTCCTCATCTTGATTCTTGAACGTCTGTCTATGCGGTGGTCCCCCTAGCGCCATCTGGTGGCCTACAGATGGAGGTCGCGCATCTCGGCTGCTTTGGAGCTTTTCCTTTTGCTCAAATTCCTTCATTCCGCTCCCAAAAGTAAGTATTTTTTGTCATATCATCACCGTCAGACACCGTTGTGACAAACGTGATCGTCCCAGTCATATTGTCAGTTTTCAGTATTTCCTGGTGTTTCTGATTACAATGACGGAACATGTACACGCATGAATGTCTTCTGTATGGCATCTATAAACTTTCATTCATTCATTTTCTACCGCTTTATCCGATCTTTGGGCATCAAGGCAGGATACACCCTGTTTGTTATGCCAACCTGTGTGTGTGTGCAGGGCACATTCACACACACACATTCACACGTTCACACGTTAGGGACATTCAACCTACCGTGCATGTTTTTGGACCGGGGGGAAACCGGAGAAACCCGGAGAAAACACGCAAACTCTACACACACACACACACACACACACACACACACACACACACACGACGGAGGGAGGTCGACCTAACCGCTAAGCCACCGTGCCCCCCTCTATCTGTGAACTTGGACAGCATAAATATAATAAAATTAAACAAAATAGACCCATACAGTACAGTAAACAGTAAACATAAATACTGTGCACAATGTGAATTTGTAACATCCTTTGATACGGTTTGGAAGTAATAATACTAATACGTGGTGTACTCGGTATACAACATGTTTTTGTTTGCTTGTTTAGATTGTTTGTAAATGTGCAAAAATGGCCAGATGTTGCAGTATATACACAAAAGTGAGTGCACCTCTTATATTTTCAGCAACCTGTTTGGTTTTATCTGCTCGAGGGACAACACTATAGAAATGAAACTTGGCTTGAGTACTCAATGTATAGCGGTACAGATTTACTGCCCTTCGACCTCGACATCCCGCCGTTATTGTCAAAACAGCCGGCGAGGAACGCGAGCGCACCCTCGGCGATAACGGCTGTATGTCGTGTACAGTGCAAAGTCACACGCGCTATTCCTAGCGTCTGTGTAATTGTCTGATTTCGACGCTCGACTTTCACTGCTTTCTTTTTCACTATATTGTATAGACCAGGGAGGGGGCAATCTTTTAACTTTTAAAATGAGTAAGTGAAACTTTTAGTGAAATGAGTAAGTTTAACTTTTAAATGAGTAAACTTTTAAAATGACAAGACGGGCCACACCGTCAACACACGCATACATATCATACAAAGGCAGTCATGTTACTACTCAACATATCACCGTGCTTAATGCGCCACCTGGTGGAACGTCAGGCAATTACCAAACAAGGTCAAATCAATGCGGTCGTAATTATGATACGATACGATTTGGACAATCCTGTACCAATCTTTGAGGGCCGGATTGAAAGGGCCAAGGGGCCAGATGTGGCCCACGGGACCGTAGTTTGCCCACCCCTGGTATAGACGCTATATTACTCCATCACAGCGAACGCTGTCTCCCGATGACTGAACTGCTCCATTGCTATAATGATTATTAAACAAGAGTTATTTATATTTTGAATCACCGCCAAGCCGTGACTCGAGACACTCGGTAAGAGCTACTCCTTACTATGTGACATGACATTTTGTAGCCGAGTGCCCCGTGCGCCATCGTGTTTCACTTGGGTCACGCTGTTTGCTGATGAGGACAGAATGGCACTGAGTTATTATCCATTAAAGTCTAAGCTCATTAATGCACCAAAGATAAGGCCGATATTATCCTCCCGCGTTGCAGAAAGAAGGCGTCCGGTTCTTTTCTTCTCGCTGCCTGGAATGTGATTTTATGACATTTATCAGTTTCTACTCACACGCCCTAGCAGTAGAATCCTTGACCACGATCTGCCACGTAGGCCCGCCAGCTTTATCGTCCCTGTTTTAAAGCCTTTTTACTGCCCGAGAACGATTAGGAGATTAGATGACTTCTCGCGTGTCAATCGGACCAAACTTGGACGTAGATTAGGCTTGTCGGAGCGAAACGCTAAATCTCAAAATCTACGATGCGCCGCATTAATCTTGTGTACAAATGAACACACAGCATGGCGTAAACAAATGAATAGACTTGAAGTGTTTATGTAAAAAATATAACCTTGACTTTTAATATCAATCTGCAAGGCACAAACTTTTGTTTCCAGCTAGAAATGTGTTTTTTGTTTGTTTGTTTTTGTTTTTTTTTTTTTTTTTGCTTTTTTTTTTTGTCCCAACACAAATGGATCTGGTGCCAGATCCATCGCCAGTAAGTAAACTGTGTTATAAATCTCGCTTCTTAGTGATGATGTAAAGGGATAGAACGGGAGCTTTTTTTTTAAACAGTCTTAAATACTAGAACATGTGGAACTCGTGATAAAAAATATATATATACATATAATCAAAAAAAAAAAAAAAAGCTAAAACAAATAGCAGGAGATGAACATTTTCTATACATCAGAAGAAAAAACTAATCCGAACATATGAAAAGTCGGCTTTTGCAAGGCACGAGTGGTGTAGCCTATATATATATATATATATATATATATATATATATATATATATATATATATATATATATATTTTTTTTTTTTTTTTTTTTTTTTTTTTAAGTACTTTAAAAATCATTTCGTGTTAAAGCAGTCATTAAAATACTGTACACATCGGATTTTTTCTTTTCTTACTTTTTTTTTGCCAGATGAAAGGCGTGTTGTAACATTTATTTCATCTTCATATAATAATATAAACTTTGATAAATTCTCGTTGTTGACACGTTGAAGTATGAATTTCTCCTAGGGGAGTATAAATATGCTCTAAAAAGGGAAAAAAAAGAATACATTAAAAAAAAAGCCTCTTTCACAGTACTTTCTACTGTACAATCCTGAGGTTTCTGGGTTTTTTTTTTTTTTGTTTTGTTTTTTTTACAACTCATTACCTATGAAGGGACAGCATTCATTTGTTGCTTAAAATAGAAATAGCCCAAAACGTTATAAAACGCTTTCCTAGAGCGAGTGGTTTACAATTAATGGCTGCCACCAAATTATAACTAGCAAAAACATGTGGTAGTATATTTTCCAGAAAGCAAACCCATTGTCCATTTTCTAATCTGTTTTAGGATGTTGGTGTTTAGGGTGTTTAGGGTGTTTTGTAGACGGTCAGATGCTTTCTTGCTTGGTTATTGTGGGTTGAGGAATGGATGTCGGCTGTTTAGGCACCGTGGCTATGACGCCCTGGGCTAATTTGTAATGCTCGGAGCTGGAAGCTGGTGGAGGAGATGGGATTGGAGTTTCTGGGGTGGCTGCGGACAGAGAACATACGCACGGCGTTACAAGCATGCGCAATAATAGCTCGAGGCATTAGAAAGCAAAATAACGAGGGACCAAGAAAGCTTGTTTGGCTCCACTGTACAAGAACTTACACATTTGTCCGTTGTGAATTGGAGTGGCCATGCTGGTGGTCACAATGACGTTGTTGCTGAGGTGCTCGTGGACGAGGTGTGGGTGCAAAGATGGCGGAGCGTGCGGAGCCTCATTCGCCGAACCTGAAACACAACAAAAAAAAAAACATCATGAGGTCACCCTGAGGAATTGTCCAAGGGTTGTGCTTTTCTTATTTCCGTAATTATCACCTCCGAGAAGCATCTCCTGCAGGAGGTTGTCGATCTTGGCCATTCCGAAGAGCTTGACGAACTGGATTTGCTCGATCATTTGCCAGGTGATGCTCTGTAACGTGGGTAAGAGGAGCAGCAGCTCCCCGAATCGCCCCCGCGAGTCGTACTGCCGGTCATTGATGTAGTCCTCTAAACTGACCTGTACCTGGTAGCGCATGCGCTTGATCTTGCTCGGGTCGCTCAGGCCTTTAGCATCTAGCGATCGCAAAGAGAATGGCGTTAACGTCCGGTTAAGTCCGCACCATTTCGAAAGCATTCCCGAGGTCCCGTAGCTACCTGGATCGAAGAATACAATGGCCTTCAAGCAGGCGTATTCGTTGTCATCTATTTGGAGCTCCTGGAAAGGAAGGACCAGTTCATCAAGAATCCTTACCGCTACACGACTCACTTCCAGCTCTGGGCAGTTCCGAGGAATTATATGGTCGTTACCTAGTGGAAGGAGAATCATTACAGGCGGCCCCCAAAAAACACCCAGTACCGACAACTCGAGGTTAAACTATAAAACCCTGTTACCTAATAGTAGAAGGTCCTTGTAAAGCATGGAGCGCTTGGCGGCTCCAAGCAGGAGGTGTTCTCCAGCATGGGCTCGTAGCAAAGCCACCTGAAATCACAGCGAAATACAAAATATAAAGAATACACACCTACATTGGAATGAACATAGTCTGTTATTGGTGTGGTCGGGGGGCAAAAAAAACGAAATGCGAGGTTCTCACAGGAGAACGCGGCGAAAGTTTGTTTTCCAAGAAGATGCAGTGTCATTCATGAACAACGTCCACAAATCAGTTACCACATCTCAGTGCCTGCATCGTTAATGATTCCGTAGGTCTTAAGGAGAGTGTAAGTTTTCAAACCAGCTCATCACTTTCTAACCAGAGACATCAAAACACATTAACCACTAGCACTACGAATCCCCCGCCCCCACACCCCTACCTGATCTCACTGCTCCTCTAATCTTACATCCAACCCTGGACCTATTAAACATTGTAGGTTAAAAAATGACACCGGCCCTTCTGAAGGAATGTTCGTTACAGCGCCGATTTGTTGGATCTTTTGCTGATTCATAATAGAAACCCCCTCCCTCCCCCCCACCCCTCCCAGCACCCCCACTTTCCCTTCAATACCTGGTCATCCAGTGGCAGGTCACAGAATGCTGGGATATATTTGGCCCACTCCACCAGAACCAACAACTGCTGCTTCATAGATTCACACACATCTGTAATAGTGGCCATCTTTTTCGTCCGGATGTCGCCGTTCATGATCGGACCTGGAGAGGAGATCTGGCACATCGCGAAACGGGTCCTGTTAAAACTTGCCTCGTTCAATCACGGGAAGTCATTTAGAATCGCAATAAACCCACCTGTCTGGACAGGACGTCAGCTTGGATGAGTGCGTTGATGGAGGGAAAGCTGCTGTCTTCATAGCTGGACCTTCTGGTACTGATTCGGTCTCTTTCGTTCTGGACAGCTGTGGCACATCGTACAAGTCACTGAGCAAAATACAATATTCACGTAAAAAGCGCTAGTAGCATTGCCTCTATTAGGTGAGGGGGGTTGGGGGGGGGGGTGTTGATGCTCAAGGTTGGCCTGTTTATCAGTGTGGCGCGTATGATGCCTCTGAACTGTTTGCTCAGCACGAGTTGGCCATAGACTTCAGTGCGTCGTCGACTGAACATTAACAAGTTGTCTGTCTCACTGTGATGTTGCGACACACTCTGCTTTACAGACTCTTGTTTTTGCGCGTACCTTCTTTTTTCATGCCGGCCCGGAAGCATTTCTTGAGCCTGCAGTATCTGCACTGGTTCCTCTTGTCTTTATCCACTATGCATTGTCTGTTGAACCTGCGAACACAAAGCGAACCCGTGTTTTTTTTTTTTTTTTTTTTTTTTTAACGACGTCGCTGAAAGACTTTGGGAGACACGAAAGGGGACGCGTTGCCGACCTGCACGAGTACATGTGGTTCTTGCGAACGCTGCGTCTGAAGAAACCCTTGCAGCCGTCACAGCTAGAGGCGCCATAGTGTTTTCCTGTTGCCCGGTCACCGCAGATAGCACACAGGGTCCCTGTGCCAAGGTGGTTGGCAGCATTCAAATTGGCGCCTTCAGCTGGCGAGGAATCTGAAAAAAGAAGACGAGATGCTTATTTGCAAAAAATCTATACGGATACATAGATATAACACCATTGATACTGTTTGTATTTACACCACATGGATCGCTTGCGGAGCAAAAATGTATTTATTATTTATTTCAATAAAACATCATTTTATGCGAAAGCCGTTTAAGGAAAGGTTTCTACTTAAATAATCGAATATTAATGGTGGGGGAGTAATGGAAAGGAACTAACGAGGTTTGCCAGCCCCCCCCCAAAAAAAGTGCTATAATTACTCATTCTGGTAACCAGAAACGAATAAAAGATTGTTCGTTCTAGTCATCCAGCAGTGATTAATCAAATATAATAGATTTTAATAATATAATCTATATTCACATGATGTGGGAGAAACATTTAGGGGGGAAAAAAGTCTTTGCGTTCACGTCAAATATGCGAAACAGCACTGATTGATTGATTGCATTAACGTTGATCAAAGGGATCAGGCATGCTGTGTGATCACTCTGTTGTGCAACAGAGATGTGCAACGTTAAATAGTTGTTTGAATAGACTTTTTATTGTGGAGAAAAGCTGTCCAAACATGACCCAGAAATGAATACGTACATTACATCAAGATGCCGGATCGGGTTAACGGAACCGGTTCGATTTCCCATAAAAGATGAGCCATGGGAGACTAAACCACTGAATGGTTCAGTGACATCTTCTACAGTCTGGGTCCATTTATCTTTGCATGTCAAACATCCCTGGAAATGCTACGCTGAACAGACACCTTATCCTTAACCGACCAACTTCAGGTAAGAAGAGCTGGATGAAATCACATTTGGATTTCTGGCCCGACCCTTTTTGAATGAAATACAATCCTAGCTTGCCTGCAAGACAGAGCTTGTAGCTATAATCTCTCGCCTTGCGTCTGGGTCCCAATGCATGCTGCCCCTCAGTCACAATCACAAGAGTCGGAGTGTACGAAATAAGCCGCTTTAGGCACACGGCACACCTTCGAGTCATCCTCGAAGGTCTATAACCAGAGTGTGAAACTCATTAAACCTCATCATCCCACACTTGACCAAACATTCACTAACTGATATCAACTCAGAGGACTCAAAGTTCAGCTGGGAGGAGGACTCACCTGTGCTCATGGCGAGCACTTGCATGTTCTCGAACTCCAGGGTGGTGTAGGCCGGGTCCAGGGCCTCGCTATAGTCTGCCATCTCCATGTCTGCTAGTGCTTTGGACAAACGCATTCTCAGCTACCTGACACTGGGGGCAAAGACTTGTGCTCTTCAGTGGAGTTTGAACACCCCCCCCCCTCCTTTTAGATCAGTCCCCGCCCCTTAACAGAGGTAGACACCTCTGGGTGACACGGGCCATGTCCTTTAGAGCAAAGATGAAACTGGCTTTGATTGACAAGTCAGGCCTTCCCACTCCAGGCCACGGTCAGATCAGGAGTGGGGTGGCCTTTTTGGTTAATCATTTTCTTGCTTTTCGAGTGTTAAATCAGAATTTTTTTTTTTTTTAAGAAATGAACAAGCTCTCGCTCTCTCTCACTCTATCTTTATCTATCTCTCACACTATCAATATCTGTAAAGGTTTAGCAACTTCATGACTGCTTGCAAGTACATTCCATGCTCTAGTTACATTTATTGGCCGATTATACCAGTCTAGTCCTGTTTTCATATATATATATATCTTTTTTTTCACCTCAACAAATCCACAGAACACAAGCACACATATAACTGATGCATAATCTGATTTATAAACTAAAAAGATTTTGAGTTATATTCCTCTACATTAAACTGTTCTATCTGTTATTTATTTATATATATATATATATATATATATATATATATATATATATATATATATATATATATATATATATATATATATATATATATATATATATATATATATTTAACCAAATTGCAGACTGAGAGTTTCGTGAATCCCCGGCTCCGTGCTTTACAAGGACCTTGTTTGCAGCGTTTGGTAAGTCTGTGTTAATTCTTACACAATAAACAACAGCAGTGACTCTTGCAAGCAGCAAAATTGTGATCTTTATGTCAAAGCTCTCATTGTTCGCCGAAAATCCATATGCACATGATTAGTCATTTTGGGTCCAACTATGGAGACCAGTACGTTCAACACTCTGAATTAATAATGTAGTGTTGTAATGGGGGAGGAGTTTAGTCGAAATTATTGGTCTAATAACTTACTGCACATCAACTGGGGGACCATAGTCTGGACAATGGATCAGAGTTGAAAAAGCTGTTAGGTTATTAACATACATTTCTAAACATGGAAGATGATCGTTTGTTGCATTTGGTCCATTTATATGAGTGATTTAGCAGAATTTAGCCAGAGAGCATAAAGTTTCATTGAGTTTTCATTTTTTGTGATTTATGGTCCGAATAGAGACATGGTTGACAACATCAAATTAGCATTAATTGTATCAAAGAGTTACTGCTATTAACTAAGTATTAAACGTTGTAGTAGCGAATAAGCAAATGTATACCTCTTGTCTAAGTGGTCTAGTAGTGGCTCTTTGTCAGTGAGTGTAAACATAGCGAGGCCATAAAAGGATTGCTCACTTAATACATTCAAGCCACACTTTTTATTTTCCATCTTACAGCTTATGTAGATAATATTGAGCTAAGGAAGCATCAATGGTGCAATCATGACAATTGTGGGATAATCTTAGGATAGAAATATATGATAAAAAATATTATCTTTTGTTCATAGGATAATCATTATATTATCGCTATTTATATATATATATATATATATATATATATATATATATATATATATATATATATATATATATATATATATATATATATCATGAATTGCAGGGCGGTTTCAATCCAAAGCAGAGCGTATTGGTTGGGCAAACAAGCACAGCAAGTGCATAAGTGTAAGGGCATGGGCAAACACAGGGGAGGACATATTTGTCGAAGGGAAAGTGACAGTACAAAGCAATGGGTCAATGCTCCCCAGATCAGAGAGTTAAAGAGGGCAGTATATGTACTCTCCTGAATCTCATCTCCTTGTCCACAAAAACACACACACACACACACACACACACACTCGCACAGAAATGCCCGAAAGCCACCCACGTGTGAGAAATACACTGCGGCTGAATTTGAGACTCGTTAATTCCACAAGTAATTCTACTGTTTGTTCAGTGTCATTGTGCTTTATACGTATTATTCACCTGTAGTTTGACGGTATGCTTTTTTTTTTTTTTTTTTTTTTTTACAAAAATTGAGCGAGAACGATGCAGAAATAGGGCAGGCTAAATTAGCTGCGTTGTTTGGAGTAGCCTGGAAAACACCTAAACTTACTAGCAAACCTCCAATATAGATCTGGACAAGGAACATAGTATGTGGTAGGTACTGGATGGGAATCTTAATGTGGGTTAGGCATTGAAAGGCCAACTGCTAGGGGATAGCTTGAAGTATTCAGTGTAGGATATTCGTAATTGACTTACATTTCATTAATTAAATCAGTGCATTTGACTTTTAGAATGTATACATACAGTACATATATATTTGTGAGTGTGTGTGCGCTCAAGTGCTTTGTCCTAACCCCAGTGTGGAGAAATAACATGGCAAATCAGTGACTCACCCCATGCAATATCTTATCTGGCTTTACACGCTTTATCAAATCTCACATCTTCCATCATTGTGCGATCTCTTCCTGATGGCCCTGAACGCCTCTATAAAACCCAGTCCATAACGTTATGGCTTTCTCCTTCACATGCAAAGCCAGAGCGTTCCATCCCCACGTCTTCATCACTATCACTAGCTACTCGCTCGAGGTGGGAAGTAAAATTGATTACATTCAAAAAGTCTAAATTGTCCACGTCCACGTAAAAAGTAACCTCAGTTCGGGGTCGACCCGTAGACCATGTCGGTACATAAGATATGAGATAAATATAATATTCGTAATTTTTTTTTGGTTTGGGTAATTTTGTTCTGAAACTGGTGAGGAATGCTACATCATGTAATGATGAAAAAAAGAAAAGAAAAGAAACATTTTTATGGTCCCTGCATTGTTTCCTGATTGGGGCTTTAAAAGAATAATGAAGCTACTTTTTAACTAGACACTTAACTAGACGTGTAACTTTCTTCTGCAAAACGCTACAGCAGGAGAAAACCTGCTAAAGAAATTTCTTACAACAACAAAAAAAATTCCTCGGAAGAAATGTAGGTCACCTTTAATTTGAATTTGTGTATAAATTGCAGAGGGTTTCATTTCCGAGCTTTCCAGCAACAGAATCGCATAAGCCGCGTTTTATACTAATGAGGGTTCGACGTAAAACCATTTCATTTGACAGACTAATAATTAGGACCTCAGTAATTAATCGAGTTAGTGACTTGTTGGTCTAACTACAACTAACATGGACTCCTCACTGACATTCCTCATTCTCAGGGAGTTCTAAAGCAGCCAAATACCCTTCATTCAACGTAACCTCATTTAACGTTCTTTCAGCGTAACCTCACCTCGGTGATCACATCATTTCCAGCTCAAAGCTCTGAGAGACACTTTGTTATTCTGCGTTTTTCTATCAATAACAGCGTACTCCAAGTCCTGACCAATCATATATAACAACATCCAAAAACACCCCCAATGCCCAATATCAAATTTTGCATTATATATGGTGGATATCCACGCGAGAGATTGACTTTATATCGCACTACGGAGGACATCCGGAGAGAATCGCTCTCTATCCCTAATAGCTCCCTGAGTGTGATACGAGACAGCTATGTCATGTCCATGTCCTATAATCAGTCACCCGTGCCGCCCGGGGCTAAAAGTCAAAGGACTGCTCCGAACTGATGTAACTCAGCAGCCTATTTCCCCCTGCGAAACTTCAAACTCCAGTTTGTGAACAAAGTCCTGTCTATCTTCACAATAGAGATCTCCGACCACTGACCAAACTCCATTTGTAACCAGTGCCTATTTGTACCTTCTCCTCGAATGAGTCTTTTTCATTCGAACGGAACATGGCAGCCATCCCACAGGCCGGGGGTTTCGACCTACGCGGAATTAAATCCTCTTGGAATAACTACGGATAACGTTGGGAATATATCAGTGTGCGAGACTTGGAAGTGTTTTTATGATGCTCGGCCGCCTCGGTAAGAATGACAAGCGAGTGGAAGAGAAAAGGATATGTACGCTTGCTCCAGGCCAGTTAAAAAAAAAAAAAAAAAAAAGCAAGCATGGACTAACTGGGGTAGATGGCACAGGTACGTAAGACTAGTGACACAGGGAAGACCTTGTCAACAGATTGCTATCTGTGAAACCACACAGCTTGTGCAAGCCCCCATGATGAACTTACTGGCTGTCAGAGTGACAGGCTTTACTCTGTTTAAAAACCACAGGGTGCGCACCAAGTGATGTGATTTCAGTTCAAATCCATTTTCTCATGCGTTATGAAGCTAAACGAGAGCCTGATGAGATCATTGCTATCATTGTGTATGCTATGAGGGATGATAAGCATGGGCTATGCCCCTCCTCTCCATTAAAACCAGATTAGGTCTCTTCAAAGCAGTCAAAAAGCTCAAGTAGTGAAATCAATCACGGCGAAAGGGAAAAAAGGGTCAGAATAGGTGTCAGGGTGATACGACTTTTGCATGTTGTCCCGCCGATTATTAGTGGATTTTCTGTGTACAGATTTTTTAAAAAATCCTTTCTGGTGACATATTGTGTTTTTTTCTTTCATATGCAAATACTTTTTTATTTGCAAAAACAAGTTTTGGAGAAATTATTTTATGTTTATTTATTTTACGTAATGAGTCGTAAAAAACAAAACAAAACACATATTCGTATTTTAATATTTGCCTTCTCCAGGGTAAAAGGTTTACATGACGTCTGGTCAAGTGATCGGGAGATTTTATTTATTTATTTATTACATGGGATTTTATGTCATTATAGATTTTAAGCAATAGAAGCATTTCGGTGGTCTTGGTCATGGGACAAACAAATATGAAGTTCATTAGCTATAATAATGCCTGCATGCTCTCTATTCACAGTGGTAAATGTGACAACTAGTATATATAAGTTCTAAAATATTACATATTTTAAAACAAAAACCCAGAACAAAACTTTTCTGGGTCATTTGTACTTGAATGTGTATATAGGAAAAGATATTAAAAATAAGGGTCGCTGCATTACACTGTTAACAGGTCTGCTATAGCTATAGACAGGGTGATACATAAATACAAATATACAGTGTGGACAAAACAATATCAAGCACAGACATAATACGGTCCCTGCCTAGCCATAATGTCCGGTAAAGTCAAGCAAAGATCATTACGTCTCTTTGATGTTATATATTTAATATTTCTAGCATGACGACATATACGGTATGTCAAAATGCCGTTAAGAGCAATTAATCATAGCTGAATATATATATATATATATATATACACAAATTTTTTTCAAGACGCAGACACTTCCATAACGATTAACGTTTATCTGTGAAGCTCCCAAAGTCCTTACACATTTCATTATTTGGAGTCTGGGTAATCATAAACCTCAAGGACCTAATAAGGCACCGTAAAGTATTTCTGTTTAAGCCTCAACATTATAGGGTAATAAAGAGATTTGCAGGAGTTGGGGGAAGGGAGGCAAAAAAAAATCTCTATCCCCCATTAGTGTCTCTGGACGTTATCGCAGATTTGTTTTTCCTCGCAACATTGATCAGATGTAATGAATGTTAAATTCTTCTTAAAGCGCAATTTGCCAGATATATTCGTAATATGATTTTTCCTCAAGCTTGGCGTTCATGAAATGAAACTGTACTTCAAAAAATGCTTTTTTTTTCCTCATAAAACCATAAAAGCCCAAGAAGCTACCTGAACATCAAATAAGTAAACAATTGCATCAATACGCATTTAACGCAATGCTCTTCGTAAATCAATCATGGCCTCTGATAAGGTTCTTTCAATTATTAACCATTGTTTTGCTGAGAATTGAGTTGGCTAAATCCAATTTGCTGGCTCAGGGATACTGAGTGGAGGACATTATCACCTTTTTTTTCCCTTTTTTTTCCTTTCCAAGTCATCAATGAAACAGTAATCTTTTCATCAGAACCTCTCTATAATCAACGTTCGAACGCAAAAAAAAAAAACCTTTGATGCTTGTTGTTTTTGTCGAGTTATTAAAATGCAACATAAGTACGTCTCATTCTGCTCATTCCTTTAACTATAAGTTAATTATTATTATTAACGCAATTAGACTGAACATCATTTTTAACAGTAGATAATCTAATCCAGATGTTGAGCTTTTCACTATGATCTATGATCCACACCAACAATTCTTGTGTCATGCTCACTAATCCCGTTATGTAATGATATTTACAGAAGAAAGAAAAAAAAACAAAAATTAATCAGATTGAACTTTTATCTGTATTTTTGGCTTGTGGCAGACGTTTGCTTAATATGTCAATATTAATAATGAAAAAACTTAAACATTAGCAATAATGGAACAATGTAAAATGAACACCTGCGTTTATTAATATGGCAATGGTTCATGAATAAATAACGTTAGACACATGTATAAGTTATACCTATAGACCAACACAAACGGGTCAAAAATTAAGGCATTAAAGAGTTTGTTATAAAACAGAGCTCAGAAACGTCACATTTTAACTCAAGTTTAAGTTTATTTGAAGTTATTTTCTAGCTTCCTGTATTATAATTCTAATTCAATAATAATAATAATAATAATAATAAAAAACTGAAAAAAAAAAATACCTTGAGAATTGTCATAAGTATCTCAAACACTTTTATTAATTCATTATATATAAATCAAACAGTTGTTTACATATATATATATATATATATATATATATATATATATATATATATATATATATATATATATATATATATATATATATATATATATATATATATATATATATATATAATGCTCGTTTATCCTAAAGTTAACGCGGTTGTACGTGCTATTAATACGTCGTTGAATATGTAATGTAGCTCAGGGTAAAAATAAATAAGAGGGGCACTTTAAAGTAATGTATTGAACTAAGAGGAGGAAAACACATACGGAATCAAGTAGTCGGAGTCAGGCAGCTCCACCTTGTGGTCTTTTTGTGTGTGTTGTGTGTGTGTGTGTGTGTGTGTGTGTGTGTGTGTGTGTGTGTGTGTGTGTGTGTGTGTGTGTGTGTGTGTGTGTGTGTGTGTGTGTGTGTGTGTGTGTGATTTACAGTTAAAAGCTCAATGAGCCCTACTTTGACAGTAACTAAAGGTTATCAGGAAATGTGTTGGCTTTAGTTTGATATCCAGAACCCTGCAGTCTATAGTGTGGTTCCTTCAGGATGGACCCTTGTTGATGAAATTCTTATGGAACTATTCGGCCCTTTTAAAAAGACTAATCCAACAACATTCCTGACTATTAACAACAACAACACAAAGAGAGACGATAACTACAAAAGTTCAATATTCCAAAAACCACTTGTGATAACTGTGTGTTTAAAGCTTACACAATAGTGAAACACCTAAGCATTAACACTGGCCAATAAATGTCTTATATGGCAATAGAATATACTGTACAAGCCACGGCGATACCGTTATTACAACAACACAACCCTAAAATCTATATCGATGCCATAAAATATAATCCTTAAGATATTGAGAGCACAAGAAGGGAGCGATTCTTATAACGCACGAAGGTCAAGGCACTTTTAAAAATAGAATGTGTAGAAAAATATGGCATTAAGAGCGCATTCACACACCTGAACTCGCACTAATCCAGCGATACACACTGGAATCTATATTCGTACATAGTGTTAAAATGTCTTGGAGCGAAATCTAGAAAAACAGGAAACGTTGTAAAAAGCCGTCATAATGCATCGTGTGAACGCGAGTGTGTTTCAGTACCTGGATGAATCGACATGCCATGTTCTCCATACATCCTGAATCGCTAAATCGGCACGTGCGGGCCCGGCGACTTCAGGCTCCTCAGCCTTCCTTTATGGATCGGCTCGCCCCATTCAGGCCTCGCTGTTTTTGTGCCGCTGAATGTTGTTCGAGAGGCGCTGCCTCCCTAGCAGCACATGCACACCGAACGCCAGCGATGCTAATCCCTTAATGCCTGTCACATTGAGATTTCATACAAAGTCTTGGGTTCACAGCTAATACTATCAATTGTGTGGAGGCTATAAGGCTACTTTACACATCCCCACTTCCAGGTCATACGCCAGTGTCTGTTATCAAACGCGGTTTTACAGACGCACATTTTTCTGTCCCACTGTAGTCCATTAAAAAGAAACAGATTTTAAAAGGCGGGTTAAAAAAGCAAAGAAAATGCGTTTTCAAGCAACATAAGAAACCTGAAGTGTCAGTGCTTCTGTAATGGTCTGTCTGTCTGTCTATCAACAAAACTACACACCTGCACTATATCTATCTATCTGTCTGTCTGTCTGTCTGTCTATCAACAAAACTACACACCTGCACTATATCTATCTATCTGTCTGTCTGTCTATCAACAAAACTACAACCTGTCTATCTACTGTCTGTCTGTCTATCAACAAAACTACACACCTGCACTCACTATATCTATCTATCTGTCTGTCTGTCTGTCTATCTATCTCTGTCTGTCTGTCTGTCTGTCTATCAACAAAACTACACACCTGCACTATATCTATATATCTATCTATCTATCTGTCTATCTGTCTGTCTGTCTATCAACAAAACTACACACCTGCACTATATCTATCTATCTGTCTGTCTGTCTGTCTGTCTGTCTATCAACCAAACTACACACCTGCACTATATCTATCTATCTGTCTGTCTGTCTATCAACAAAACTACACACCTGCACTATATCTATCTATCTATCTATCTGTCTGTCTATCAACATAACTACACACCTGCACTATATCTATCTATCTGTCTGTCTATCTATCTGACTGTCTATCAACATAACTACCCACTTGCACTATATCTATCTATCTGTCTGTCTATATATCTATCTATCTATCAACATAACTACACACCCGCACTATATCTATCTATCTGTCTGTCTATCTATCTATCAATCTGTCTATCTATAAACATAACTACACATCTGCCCTATCCATCCATCCATCCATCCATCTATCTATCCATCCATCTATCTGTCAACTACTGCATCTATCTATCTATCTATCATTATAACTACACTTCTGCACCGTCTGTCTACATAACTACATACCTGCACTCTATCTATCTGTCTGTCTATCTATCTATCTATCTATCTATCTATCTATCTATCTATCTATCTATCTATCTATCTATCTATCTATCTATCTATCTATCTATCTATCTATCTATCTATCGCTATCTATCATCTATCAAAAAACTACACATCAGCACCATCCATCCATCCATCCATCTATATATATTCTATCATTATAACTTCACATCTGCACTATCCGTCCATCCGTCCGTCCGTCTGTCTACATAACTACATACCTGCACTCTATCTATCTATCTATCTATCTATCTATCTATCTATCTATCTATCTATCTATCTATCTATCCTAAAGCAATCTATCATATTTGTGCTATGAAATGAATCGGGTTAAAGACAGTGTATAAATACTGTAGACAGTAAAGTAAAATGGGTCCTGGAAAGTTAATATGTTAAAAAAAGGAGCTTCTAGGAACACACAGTCTAAGCGACGCCTTCTTAAACACATCATACCGTCTAATAAATCACGAAGAAGAAAGCAAATAAAAGTTTCATCCCCGAAAACATCAATAAAGCATTCATGAATGAAATGATATTTTGACTCGTCGTCCGTTAATCACAGAGGGACATTTATAGAGTGGCGTTGAGTCGAGCAAGGCAGGTTTTTAGCTTTCACCTTGCTTTTCTTTATTATTAATATAACAAGCAAGCAGACTCGCAAAGTCTTATTTTTCCCCTCATAGACATTATATTTACAGTCAACAAATACATGTCTGTAATATAATATTATCACATTTATCTATTAAATGTATGTTACAGACAGGTTTTGTCTAACAGATAATATGCTAATACGTCCTTATCTTGTGACTTTGCTGAACATTGTCTTCTAACAGACTTTTTTTATTTATTTATTTGTAGTCCTGTGTCCATCCCCGTGTTTGTACAAACCTGCCAGAGTTCTGGAAATTCTGTCAAACTTAAACCCAAAACAGTTAATGGATCTTACATTTAATGGAGTTACACAGTGCTTTCCCTTTAAGTAGGATTACTTTTTAAAATGTGAAGAATTTTAAGTGACACTTTCTCTTTTGCATGTGTACTGCAGTTTTAACTTCTAAACTGTACGTCTTAATGTTACGGCTGTCTTTTGTCCCATTATGGACTTTGAATGACCTCAAAAACATGTACTTCAAAAAACAGGGCCCTGAAAATCACAACGCATGAAGTTTTTTTATGTTCATAACTAAAAATAATTGCTATTAAATCAGCAAAAATTTAACAAAAAAAAAAATAGATAAATTAAGATCGGGATTCCCTTTTTGATTTCTTTATATGTTAAAGCCTTGCAGGCATTATTTTTGTTGCCTCAGTCAGAGTTGATGGAAAGTTTTCTAATCTTAGAAATGTGATGACAAATTTTAGATCATGAAACCCGCCGTCTCTTTCCTATCTATCTACCTGTCTATCTGTCTGTCTATCTATCTATATATCTATCTATCTATCTATCTATCATCATATAACTACACACCTGCTCCGTCCATCCGTCTGTCTATCTATCTATCTATCTATCTATCTATCTATATATCTATCTATCTATCTATCTATCTATCTCTCTCTCTATCTATCTATCTATCTATAACTACACATGTGCACTATCTAACTGTCTGTCTGTCTATCTCTCTATCATATTTGTGCTATGAAAGAATTGATGGAAAGTTTTCTAATCTTAGAAATGTGATGACAAATTTTAGATCATGAAACTTTATTTATTATATAACTCCTGTGTTTAAGGCTTAAGTTGGTAATCGATCTAACCAGTGTTAATTTATTCATAGATGGTGACTCAAAGCACTTTTTCTGTATATATATATATATATATATATATATATATATATATATATATATATATATATATATCAAACATTTGATGAGGTCTTAATTAGCCAATTTTCATGTTTCTACTTTTTCCCTCCAGCAATTCACTACAGGAAAAAGTAAAAGACCAAATAACGGCAAGTGAGCTCTCTAAAAGTGCCAACCCGCCGCCCTTTGGTCCTCGAGCAAGGCCCTTAACCCTCTGTGCTCCAGGGGGCGCCGTTCATGGCTGGGATATGCGAAGAAAGAATTTCACTGTGCTGTATCGTATATATGAGACACACAAAGACTATTCTATTCTATTCAGAGCAACAGAGGGTTGGTCATGCGCCCCCTAGTGGCAGCTTGGTGGTGGTGGTGGAATTCGGACCTGCCACCTTCCAGTCTAGAGCCTCAACCATGGAGCTGGGTGGTGAGGAACCTGCGCCTATCATTTTGTGCACCCAAGAGTTGTTATTTGATGGTACGGCGTTGTAATATATGGATGACTATTTAACCCAAAAATAAATCAATAAACGACAGTCCAATACTCTGAGAGTTTACATGTAATTTAGCAGGATGTTTGTGTTGGAAATGCTCTCAATAAGCTTAGCGACAGAAATGACAGGTTTATCATCTTTAATTGACCCTATAAATCAGGAAGAAAACCTTGACCAAGCTTGAAATCCGGCATTTTGGTTGCTTCGAGTCAAGGCCTCGTTACTTCAGACGTCCCCTGAAGTATCGAGTGCCGACCTTCTCTCGGAGCAATATGGCTTTTTCGGGTAAACAGAGCTCCTCGCTGCAGACCTGTTCAATTGCTTGTGTTATGTTTACTTTCGACCAGGCATCCTGCTCACTTCGCAGGGCAGATATTTACCCAGAGTCGTAACGGCCAGACAATTCAATTCTTGTAGTCAATGTGTTGTTAAAGAAACTACTGCATTAAGTGTTGTTTTTTATGGTGGTATTAGCTATTAAAAAAAATTAGCAAGCAATTTTATTTATTTTTATTCATTTAAATTCGTTCAGGCAAATTTTTTATCAGCATTTTTTTAGGAGAAATACCAAATATATAAAAACCTTGTTAAAATAATAATAAAAAAAAATAATAATAATAATTAATAATAATAGTTATTATTATTATTATTTCATCATAGTTATTATATTTTAACAAGATTTTTCTTATATTTTTAATTTTCGCTTTGTTTTGACAAATCTTCTTCGTATTATTATTATTATCGTATTTTTTTTAGCGTGATTAAAATATTTTGTGATTTTTACACTTCACAAAAATGCACGTGATTTATATTCATGCCTGATTGTTATGCGATGGATTTATTTCCGCATGTCATTTTTTCCCACGATCAGCGTTTACTTCCGACGTTTCACGTCATCCGTGAAAACTCTCCTGTTCTTCCGAACGTTTCATACCAGAAACTGGCACTAACACTAAGGCTAAGGCATTCTTGGATTGTGAAACCCTCGGTACAGTACAATGCAATTGTTCCTCAGTTATGGAAAGAGGCTTAAAGGGCATTTCGCCAAAATGTAAACGTTATAATTATTTATTTGGCAGATTGCATTTTGTCTGAAGGGGCTTACAAGTCAAGCAGAAAGGCTTCAAAGCCTTTAAAGCCTTCGCTCAGGTCCCCCCCCCCAAAAAGCAGCTCTTGGCTTTTGAAAGCCCAGTGTCCTACCTGCAAAAAGAAAAGCAAGATTCCTGTTCTTGGCTGACAGAAGTGGACCCTGAATGTGTTCTCTAACCCAAAGTTCAATGTCTTCCGAGATGCCTTCCTGCAATTATTTGAGTCACTGTAGTATTCCCTTCCTCACAAAGGCATTTTCTCCCTAGTAGAAATCCCTAGGGTGGACTTTTTCGACACCATTCAAGATCAAGAGCGATTCAATCATCTTTGACGTGACAACGAAGATTAAATCGTGGTAGTGAACGAGTGAATGAATGAGTGCTAGATTGGTAAATATGTTTCCCCCAATGACACAAATTGCACAGTAATGTGTTGTGGAGGAAGCATATGAGCTGAATTGTTGATCGGTGTTTAAATGGATAAATATACATTAAATTAGAGGAAAAAAAGGAAGTAGGAAAAACGTAAATAAAGGAAAGCAAGCCGTAAAAAAAAACAAAAAAAAAAAACAAAAAAAAAACGCACACCCAAGTTAGGCGTATAGTGATGCGATCTGGTCGCAACAAACATGGCAGCTACTCTATGACAACAATATGGAAAGACCAATGGGGAAGCCAACTTGAGTTTGCTCGTTATTCAAATGCACGAGTCACCACAGCGCTTCCTTTACGCTCAAACGTACATTAATATACGTCAGATCAAAGCAAAACTTTCTACGGTCATTGTTTTTTTTTCTCTTTCTTTCCTCCCCATACAGTCGAAATTTTCGCCTAAGTATAAAATCTGTCATTTTGCAGCGCATCCTTTGATGATCCGGCGTATTTACTTTGCTCAAATAGCTTCCACCCAGCGCTTTTGTTCCAATATTGCCCCGTTCCTTACGACCAAAAAAAAAAAAAAAGAGGAAGTTCGCCCGGCATCATTCACCTGCAGCTACACGTAGGCCCTGTTTACCAGCTCTGCCACACCTCCCAAACACAACAAGACTGTACGGAGAAAAAAAAGAAATCTCCAATGGCGGCTTTTCACACCGACAAATCTCGCTCTGGCTACTTTTGTGTCCCTGAAACATCGGGACCTGTTCACAAATCTTACCTATCTCCGATCTGGCGTTCGAAAAAACGGCAATAGAGGACAAAAAAAGAGAGAGAGAGAGAGAGAGAGAGAGAGAGTCTCTACTCACCATATGGAAGCTCCATATTAGTGTTGGCCTGAGTGTTAACATTGACCATGCCGTCCCTCTTCACCTGTCCTTGGCGCAGTTGTTGTTTTTTTGCTTTCTCTTAGTAAGAACCAAAGGTATAAACGGAAGAGTTTAGTGCAGCGCGCTGCTTTTCTTTCTTTCTTTCCCTCTGTTTTTTTTTTCTTTTTTTCTTCTTTTTTTTTTAAGAGGAAGGTGCTGTCGGCTCTCCGTAAGGCCGGTACTCTTGTTATCTTATTGATTCTCCTAATCTGGGCAAATGTGGGTGGGGAGGTTAAACAGTAACCAAGCTCATATAGAGGAGCAATCTATATGACAGATGTAGCCATAGCAACAGGGATGATAGAAACTCAAATAGATGATTTGTGTTGATTTCAGTCTCTCAATGTGCATCGTGGTTTTTTTTCTTTTTTTTTCTCTCTCTCTAATGAAATGTGCAAAAAAAAAAACTATGGGTCGAGAGAAAGAAAGGCACGACCCTGTATTTATTGTGTACAGCCGTTATAAAGCCTCTGTACATATAAATTTTGAGGGAAAATTCATTCATTTGTGTCGCCCCTACAGGACGCAGTACATCCGAGGTGGTATTATTCATAGCCGCGCAAGTTTGAATTAAACCGCGTGACCATTAAATATATCAATTTAACAACAGGTTGAAGCTCCCGCCATTACGATGCCATTGAAATCCATATCAGTGATTTTATCTCATTTAAAATAATAAAAAAAAAAAACAGCATTGTGTACTTTCGCATTATGTTTCTTTCAGGGCATTTATGAAACGAAGAAACCACAATATTCCCTCTCGTTGATATCCCATGAAGCATTGGGATGTGGGGGTGTGCGAATGATTTTGTTTTCCCATGGCTATAAAATGATAGACTCACCTAAAAGCTTCAAATTACACAACAGCAGCAGAAGCAGGGGGTTTTCACTTTTGAGTGTCCTCATGACACACACACACACACACACACACACACGCCAGCGTTCTCACACACTGTCATGGCAAACGTGATGAACGATGGAGATGAAATATTAATCATCTTTCTTCGTCAAACGCCGACTTCTGCTTATTCCGCGAGCAGTGAGTAATTCGTTGGCGTGCAATTAATGGAGCGAATATATCCTTCTTAATGAAGTTGCAGTGTGTTTGTCCTCGGGTACAGCACCGCTATAAAACCGACACCGCGGCTCATTCACTGTAGGAACAGGAAGTGGTCCTGTTCTCGCCGTTTATGGATTTAAAAGCCATTTTGCTCCCGTTTTATAGCGCGAGTGGTCGTGATGGACGAACAGAAAGCATTATGAGGTGATAAAAACCCTAAACGCAGGTCCAGGATCGGGTGCTATACTTAACTGACGGAAAAATAAGGGATCGTAATCGAAAAGGCCCTTTATGTAACTTATCTAAACTGTTTGTCTGACGTTTTATCGCTCGAAGCAATATTAATTACGATTGTGCTTGTGATGCAATGCAATAACGATTGCATTTTTCATTCATTCATTCATTCATCTTCTACCGCTATATCCGATCTTCCCTCGGGTCACGGGGAGCCTGTTCCTATCTCAGGCGTCTATGGGCATTAAGGCAGGATACACCCTGGATGGAATGCCAACCCAACGCAGGGCACACACTCACTCACATTCACACACACATACACTAGGGGCAATTTTCCAAGGTGTCAATCAACCTACCGTGCATGTTTTTGGACCAGGGGAAACCGGAGAACCCGGAGAAAAAAACCCCTGAGGCACGGGGAGAACATGCAAACTCCACACACACATATGGCCGAGACGGGAATCGAACCCGGACCCTGGCGGTGTGAGGCGAACGTGCTAACCACTAAGCCACCGTGCCCTGCATTTTTGATATATTTATTTATTTCGATATCAACCCCAAAAACACAGCAACAGTCCCTGCATCAGAGTGCGAAGACGATAGTCATTTGGATGTCACTTGGAAAAACGACAATTGGACAAGCTCATGCCACAATGTTCGAAACTTTATTGGGTGTACACAAACCATAAAAGTGCTTAACGCTCGACGCGGACCTAACGGCAGTCTTACAGTAACGCAAATATACAAACAGTGCAAACAGTCCAGGGAGCGGACGAGAGACAGCAAAAAGAGAGAACCGACTCTCAGGACGACTACGACAAAACACGCGTGGGATATTTTATTAGTTGGATCGTGGTGGGGGAAAAAACAAACAAACAAAAAAAACAACGTGTACAATTTGACAAACCAGATTGAATAGTGGTGCAACACAAACGTGCTTCCAAGTTGTTGTGGGTGGATCATTCGCTTTAAAACAGCGTGACTAAAACCTCTTCAGCTTTTTCCTGCGCTTGGATGTGGAGCACTGGTTCTTGTTACACGAGCCGCCGTAAACCGAAGGACACGCCGAGCACGGCTTGCCCGTCTTGTATGGAGCTACTCCGACCCAGTTCCCCCTGCGAAAACCAGCATTCCCAGCATTATTCCTTATAACGCCTCGATTTTAAACCAATTCGTAACCAATACTCACTTGATGGAGTAGTTGCAGACCAGCAAGGTGGCTTGTTTCCATTTCGTACCAAACACATACATGTTTGAACACCGGTTGACGGCACACCCGATCCTATTGGTGCTGGCCCACACCATCTGCAAGCCAAAAAGCGAATTTTAATGACGTAGGAGCCAACAGAACCCCTATTCATCCATTTCCTATAGAACTCATACATGTTCTCTTTGATAGAACCCATAGACTTATATTCATCACATATACCGTATACATTCATTTATTCTTCTTCTACCGCTCCTTCCCTCGGGTCACGGGGAGCCATCTCGGTCGTCTCGGGGCATCACGGCAGGATTCACCCAGTATGGGGTGCCAACCCATCACAGGGCACACACACACTCACATTCTCACACACACGTTCATACACCAGGGACGATTTTTCCCAATCAACCTACCGTGCATGTTTTTGGACATGGGAGGAAACCCCCATGAGACAACATGCAAACTCCACACACACGTATGGTGGAGACGGGAATCGAACCCATCGACCCTGCCCCATTTCTACCATATAACATACATCTATTAAACCATATAAAAACAGATTACTGTATATACTGATCATATATAGAACACATAGAACACTTATATACCCCTTTTGTTTTCCCACTGTGGAACCTGTTAGTAGGTGTATTATTATATTATGTATATTATGTATATTAGGTGTATATTATATTTTATATATATATATATATATATATATATATATATATATATATATATATATATATATATATATATATAGTTGTCGCAATTACACCTTAAACACTGTGACTAGGCTTCGGGGACGTCCCAAATTTAAAGAAATGTACATTACTGTAATAATAATATAACAAATACTGTGTATGTACATAAGAGCCAGCCCTATCTAGAACCAATAGGGTTTATTGTTCATTCACGTCAACGCACTTTTCCTTTTTGGCTGCTTCCCAAAAAAAGAAAGACTATTCCATCGACGGATCCAATCGCTGGATACCAATATAAAAAAATAAACTATGAAAATAAACGCATAGAGGTGTGCTCAGGTCCTGTGTGTGCTCTTTTCACACTCCACAAGCTTTATCATGTGCTTTATTTGATTGTTGTGGACGTGGACGTGACACAAACACATTTTCCACGATAACACCGGGATTTTTTAATCCGTTTGAATGCGTGCATGTGCGTGTGCTACACTACCTGAGGCAGATTGTACGATTTTATGTCTTTGTGAAGCAGGTACGTGTGTGTGTGTGTGTGTGTGTGTGTGTGTGTGTGTGTGTGTGTGTGTGTGTGTGTGTGTGTGTGTGTGTGTGATGTGAATTAATAAAGATGAATTTCAAAATACTACGGATAAATAAATTGCATTTAAAAACATTCACGTATATGCTTTATAATGGAGAAGGGGGGACAAAATCACCCTTACACCATGACCACAGAGTGATGCATTTTGAATGTATGGTTTTTGTTGTTTGTTTGTTTTTGTATAGTGTTTACCTGTGTGTAATGGGTGCAGACGGAGCCGGTGCACCTGTTGGGGTAGGAGAAGGAATTCTTCTCATTGTGCCATGACTTTACCAGCTCGATGACTGATCTATACCTACAGGGAAATGGAAAAAAATACAACATATTTATATGTGCATTGTTTGTGGGGTGAATCCTGAGAAGGTATTTGTAGAAAACAGGTAGGAAAAGAATCTTCTTATTTGAACACCCCTTGGGATGTTAAGAATTATTAAGGCCATATTATTATTTTTTATATATATATATATATATATATATATATATATATATATATATATATATATATATATATTATATATGTTTATATTTATTAAATGTTATTTATTTATTGCTTGAATTTCTTCTATATATAATATTCTATTTTATTATTATTTTTATATATATATACCGGTGTGTGTGTGTGTGTGTGTGTGTATATATATATATATATATATATATATATATATATATATATATATATATATATATAATATAATATATATAATATATATAATATATGTTGTAAGATGATGTAAGAGCTTATAAACACTTAGAAACTATTTACCTCTTACATAATATTTTTTTTTTTGGAACAAATATTATCCCTGAAAAAAAAGCCTTGCAAAGTTTGTAGAAAAGAAACAAAAGAAAAGAGAAAGCAAACAGATGTGTATTAACGGTTATAATACACATTATATTGGCATGTCTCGATATGCTGTATGACAATAAAAATAAAACAACATTTCAAAACATTTTCAGATTCATTCGATTGAATCGAGAATGTTTGATAATTTATTCTCTAATTAGGGGAAATAAAGGCTCGTTATGTTCAATGTTGGTCTCCAGCAGGATTGTATAAGGCATTGCATGTCAATAATGGAAAATATAAGACATATAATGGGTATTAAATTATACGAACAAAGCTTTTAATACCTTCCAGTGGTGATGGACAGGTTCTGACCCGTGTACCTCATGACATGTGATGGCCCATGGTCCCATTTGCACCGCGAGGCCCAGGATTCTGCCAGTTTAGCAAGTCTGTCATTCCATACCTTTTCAAAAAGGAAAACAAAAGGAAGTCTCTATTTAAAAAAAAAAATTAAAAATTAAATATATTTAGACACATTTTCAAGGATTCAAGAGACGAGACACACTACCATGTACTCCATGTTCGCAGCAGGTGGGAAGACCTGAGATCGCACACGGTTGTGGTAGTCCAGCAAAGCCATTACATCCCTGGAGGAAATGTAGCGTTTCCTCCGGATGTGAGGCACATCGCTGCTACTCGCGTTCTTCCAGCCCAGGTCAATCCCAAACTCCGACACGGCGATGGTGGGAGAGAGGTCTGTGGTGCGGGTCAAGGCCATAGCCGCTCTGGTGCATGGCATCGCCCACAAGATGGCAGCCAAGACCAGACGACTAGGAGCACACGTTCATGGCGTCGCTGTCTTTCCACTGTGCAGATGTGGATTCGTTTATTTGGATTAGCATTTGTCTATTTTTTTTTTTAAACTAAAGTAGAAATGACATTCTTGTAAATTATGCTTTTACGGATAACATCTTGGACACCAAGATGTGTCAATTCTGCATGGCTTGTAAATGTATATATGTATAAATGTGTATATATATATTTTTTTTCTTTTTATATATATCTTTATATATATATATATATATATATATATATATATATATATATAGATATATATATATATATATATATATATATATATATATATATATATATATATATATATATATATATATACTATATATAAAAAAAGAAAAATAAATCAGCATTCAGGCCAGACAAATAAGCACATAATAAAATAAAAAAATAATAACCAAAAAAATAATAATGTAGCAAATGAACAAAATTACAAAGAATGTTTCTAAAACTCTATAAAACACTGGTCACACAAATACATCGAATAAAACACACAGAATACCGAGCAGCAGCTTTTGGTTTACCTTGTATTTAATCCCTACAAGTCCCTCTAGCGAAAGCGTGAAAGCTGGTCACTGTGCATACCTTCAGTCAGGATCCCGACACTGTGGTGCAGCTGAGCCTGGGGTCGGCACTCAAACGGCAGCCTTTTTGCAGACGACGCGGCTTTGACGGTACTTAACAGGACGCGCTGTGACTGAAGCCATCTGACGTCGAAGAGCAGAATCTCCGAGCTTCTTCAGCCCCCACAGGGATGGTCTCTGGGTTCATGAAACACATTGATGCGAGTTTTTGCTTTTTCAGCACACACTCGCCGGCGTGAGCGCCAGACTCCTCCGGCCAAAACCCACAACTGTTTTTTTTTTTTTTTTTTTTTTTCCTTTTTCTTCTAAACAGAAATAATCAATAGGAATGTAAGACTTCACCTTTGGGGGGGGGGGGGGGGGGATGGGGGGGTGGAAACTTGTTCTGCAGGATTGTTTTATTCATTTTTAACAGAACGTCTTGGTATAAAAGATGGTATATTTTGTTAATCCATAGTGAATCCACATATACCGAAGCCTAATAAAAACCAGCATCGATAAATGAATGGCCTGAACTCCTCAAATATACTGTAGGGAGAAGAAAAGTATAGTGTATAATCTTAAGGGTTAATTGTTTGCATAAAATCACACATTATAAAAAAAATATATACGCCATATTTCTTCAAATCCATCGCTGTCCATACGTAATATTTGCTTGTTGCGTGAATTCTTGGTGCTTATGTTTGCCCCCTTAATTTGATTAAGTTTTATTGGCTGCTATGGTGGGAAACGCATTAACCAATCAGAAGGCTGCATTTGTCTCCGGGCCTTATTGGAAGTTAGCATCGACGTATGACGGAGGTCTATGAGGAAATCGATTTTCCTCTCGAATTTATTTCATACTGGTTAAGAAAAACTGGGATTTTCGTGCATCTATATTCATTAGAAGAAGAAATGCCACAGATGCCCCGACATCCACCTTTATTCCGTTCGTTCCTAGCGAACGTCGCTTTGAGTAGTGCTCAATTCCCGCAAAGAAAACGGTGGAGATGAAAAAGGGAGGGAGAAGAAAAATAAATAAATAAATAAATAAATAAAACATCTATCAGACAAAAGCCAGTGCAGCAGATGTCCAGGATTCCAGGAAGACATGAAGGAATCGTGCCATGTGCAACACGTCTCAACCTAGACTGCTTGCAGCGCCAAGGTACATGCCACAGACTGGCACGGATCCATCGCAACGGGGTCACTGAGAGCATCACGGGGTTCGTTAGTTCTGCACCTATGACTAAATGAACCTACAAAAAAAAAAAATACAAATTAAAAAAATGACATCAGTAAAACGTAGTAACACGCCGGCTCCTCCCAGGCGTATGTTATTCCAGCCTTTTCTACCTACACTTGTATAAAAGTTTCGCTCGCCACACTGTCGCTGCTCCAGGGGAAATGATGCGCGTTTCTGTTTCCCTTCGTCCGACGGACATCGCTGTGGTAGCGCTAGTTCTTTGTTGCTAGCTATTGCTAAAAACATTGCTATGCTATGACTCTGAGGTCATAGCTTCAGATTAGGGTATAATATATAACAATATATAGCAGGTCTGAGTGCACGGAGAAGCATTAGCCGGAGTTTCTAAGTATTCGGAATAGCAAGTGCATTTGAGCTGATGTTGCAAACATGGTTGCAAACTCATCATTTTCCCCACGTTTGTCCAGTCGTATAGTAATTTCGCATGTGTCTCTGTAAGCAAGGTTTATTAAAACAACAAAAAAAGGAGCAATGATTAAGAAGGCATTACGTTATTAATTATACAAATGTCCAGACAAAAATGTTAGCGCTAAACTTATAAAAACAGCGTTCTAGTTATGAGTCAGTGGCCTGTTAACGTATGCACTTAACCATGCACTCCTGATGCACTGAATATCAGTGCAAGTACCGGTGCTTTATTTTGAAAGCATTATTCATTCATTCAATCATCTTCTACCGCTGTATCCCATCTTCCCTCGGGTCATGGGGAGTCTGTGCCTATCTCAGGCGTCTATGGGCATTAAGGCAGGATACACCCTGGATGGAATGCCAACCCATCGCAGGACACACACACACTCACATTCACACACACGTTCATACACTAGGGACAATTTTCCAAGGTGCCAATCAATCTACCGTGCATGTTTTTGGACCAGGGGGGGAAACCGGAGAACCCGGAGAAAAACCCCCTGAGGCACGGGGAGAACATGCAAACTCCACACACACATGGCCGAGACGGGAATCGAACCCCCGACCCTGGCGGTGTGAGGCGAATGTGCCTCACACGTTAAAGATTAAATATGTACATGGATGATATTTGGGTATTTGGGTAATATTAATATTGCTAATTTCTTGTAAAATCCATCAAATATCTTACAGTTTTTCCTCAATAACAAATACTGATATTTCTAGTAAAGACATTTTATATTCCTAGAAAACCAAAAACATGTTTTTTTTTTGGTTGTGTGGAACAACAAACTCTTTCAGATATATTACTGTGAGTGTGTGTTCACAATGAACAATATGAATGTCCACTGCCAGAACTGGCATGGAGCACTTTAGCGCACTTTATTTAACCACAACACAAACAGCTCATAATGAATATGATGTTATTCTTAAATGGGGACGTTCAAGCTGTAGCCTGTTAACACTCAGCGCTGGAGAGAGTATTCACTCTCGCCACTAATTTCCCCGGAGTGCTTATGGATACTGGTGGCCATTCGGAGCAATTAAGGGCCGTTCTAAAGGGCCTACTAATGGCAGCGTGGTGGTGGTGGGCAGTGTAACTAGTTACATGTAACGGCGTTACGTCATTTAATTACAAAATAAATGGAACAGTCATTCGTTACAGCTACTGAGGAAAAAAAAGCACGTTAAAAAAAACGTTAAAAGATTATAAATAGGTGTTACCTCGGAACACTCGCATGTCATATCAGTGCATGATTTTCACCTGAAGCGTGATTTCGATTTGAATGATGACAATGAAACCTTTTTTTTTCTTAGAACGTTAACTTAAAGCGCCATCTAGTGGACAAATTAAACTAATCCAAAAGGCATTTCGAATGCGATCAGTTACTTTTCTAAAGTAATCGAATATTCACACTACTTATGACATTTTGAATAGGGTCATTTGTAAACTATTACATTCCCAAAGTAACCTTCCCAACACCTTTAGTGGGATTCGAACCTGCAATCTTCCCCTCCAGAGACCAGTTGCGTGTGGTCGATTTTACTTGCCATGATTAACAGAGATCTCCTACAATATCTGTGTACAAATGAATCTGAACGCTGAAGGTTAAACCCAGTTTAGAAGTATAACCCGCTCGAACGAAGGACGACTTTGCAGCCTTGTCACTTAGTGTTTTACGGTCCATCATTAATGTTGTTTTCCTTCTGGAGTTAGCGGTTTCCCAGGGTCAAGCGAAAAAGTCCTGGGTCAAAGTTTTTCCCGGTCACATCTGTTTCTACCACTTTCTTTTTGTTACTAAGAGAAAATTTATTGAACAGCCATTGTTTTAAACGTTGACACAATCCTAAAGTATATTCACCAAAAAAAAAAGAGAAAAAGGTTTGCTCTGAGGCTCTATATCATTGGTTGCATGCCGCTCCAGAGCTCCCGAGCTTGGCAGATTTATGCGACGGATCTAAACATTGCGCTCCCAGACTACAGCGCGCTCTTGTAGGGTGTAGCGATTTATATTTATAGACAGGCATAACCATGTCAGTTCTGCCACGTACTTAAGAGTTCTATCGGCGCGTATGAGTAGCAAAAGGGGAAAGCTTTTTTTTAAATTTTTTTTATGGAAAATCAAACAATCCGGGCAAAAGATTGTATGGATGAATGAGGAAAAATCTCATGCCATTACTTATTTCATATATATTTTTTTTATTATTATTTTATTTATTTATCTATCTATCTATCTATCTATCTATCTATCTATCTATCTATCTATCTATCCATTATTTATTTATTATATTATTTTATTATTATTATTATTATTATTATTATTATTATTATTATATTATTATTATTATTATTATTATTATTATATTGCAACCATGCACTAGGAAAAATGTTCCTCTGCCCCACTTACTTATTCTTATTATATGGTATGGTTTATTTCTTTTACTTCTTTCTTTTTTTAATACTACTTTTATTTCTTTTATTTCTTTATTTTATTTTACTCGTTTTTTCCCTGTGTTTTCGTAGCGCCGTCACACCACGACTTCTGCATGCAACCCATGATAAATCTCAATAAAGGTGATATAGATAAATACTACATAAAAGCAAACATATTTTAATAGCTTGACAATGGACACATGAGTTTAATGATATTTTTTTTGCCTTGCTGTTTTTTTTTATCATACTGGTTTTTTCTGTTTTATATGATCGCAGGTTCAAACCCCACAACCACCATGCTACCACTAGTGGGCCCTTGAGCAAGGCCCTTAACCCTCTAGAGCTCAGTTGTAAGTCGCTCTGGATAAGGGCGTCTGCCAAATGCCGTAAATGCAAATGTATTTTAAGGATTTATAAGTATTTGTAAAGTACCGAGTACATTAAAAAGTACATAGCAATGAATGTAGCACTGTACTTAAGTGGATTCATCTGGTATCAGGACTATTTAGAGTATTTACAAATACTAATATATTATAAGGGTACACGGTGGCCTCACACCGCCAGGGTCCGGGTTCGATTCCTGTCTCGGCCATGTGTGTGTAGTTTGCATGTTTTCCCTGTGTGCCTCAGGAGTTTTTTTTCTCCGGGTTCAAAAACATGCACAGTAGGTTGATTGGCACCTTGGAAAATTGACCTTAGTGTATGAATGTGTGTGTGAATGTGTGTGGTGTTGTGTGTGTGTGTCCTGCGATGGGTTGGCATTCCATCCAGGGTGTTTCCTACCTTATTGCCCATAGACGCCTGAGATAGGCACAGATTCCCCGTGACCCGAGGGAAGATCGGATAAAGCGGTAGAAGATGAATGAATGAATGATATATTCTAAACCAGGCTCTTTATTTTGCTTCGTGTGACATGACTAGTCCTATTAAGCTGACAATGAGCAAGGTAGAAAATAATAAGTAGTCCTGGGAAATGTGGATGAGACAGAGGGAGTAATCATGACTGCGAACACCTGACCCTCATCATCTTTTCTCTGCGTTTATCCTGGATACATTCATTCATCTTCTATCCGATCTTCCCCCGTGTCACGGGGAACTAGTGCTTATCTCAATAGGCATCAAGGCAGGAATACACCCCGGATGGAATGCCAACCCATCGCATTGCACACACACACATAATCATTCACACACTAGGGACAATTTTCCAAGATAGCGTGCATGTTTTTGGACCGGGGCGAAAAACCGGAGAACCCGGAGAAAAAACCCCTTGAGGCACGGGAAGAACACGCACACACACATGGCAGGAGGTGGGAATCGAACCCCTCAGCCCTGGAAGGTGTGGGGCGAACGTGCTAACCACTAAGTCACCGTGCCCCCTCCTACTTTTATTTTGTAAAATGTGTAGTCAGCACTTAGAACATATACCAGCTTCTACTTGAGTGAACAATTTGTACCCTGTACTGCATAATTCTACCTTCATATCTCGTTTTCTTTAACTATACAATAGTAATAAATAAATAAATAAATATCATCCCATTTCCAGGCAACAGATCTCCCTACAGTCTGGGCTATAAAGTATTCAGCCCCAGCGTCACTTCTGATTATAGCAGTATCTGTTTTCTCATCTAGCTGTTGGCTGTTCTGTTACACACTAACCTGCTTTAAGTCATTGCGTTCATTTTACACCTTCATCTCTTACAAGAAATCCTCACTACACATGGCAATACAAGACCGAGTATGAAAGAATGAATGAATAGGAAAGACAGGAGTTTGAGGTCTTTATACTTGAACCCCAGATTTGACTTTGAACGGCACTAAGGGTTCCGAAAAAGCGGAATGGACCCGAAAGCCTGCGCACTTTCTCCATACTGATGCCATTTAATACAAAAGAAAAGGAAACGAGTGCTCCTCTGTGTGAAGCGTGTCACTACGAAGAAAAAACAAACCAAAAAAAAAAAACACCGCTCCCTGTGCCCTCGCTGCTCTCTGAGTAGTGATCCGTTTCTCATGTCAGCAGTCCAAACCTTGTATTTTTGGCCGCCCGATGAGCAAATTTACAAAGTAGTGGAGCTGCTCACATGGATGGATTGTTCGAAAAGGAAACAATGGGGCTCATACTGGCCGATTCGTTTCCTGGACGCAAATTCGACGATGAGTCAGTGGAAGACTTGATTGCTCGCTCGCAGGAGAAGCAAAGGCACACCTCTTTTTTTTTTTCAGGGAAAGGGTCGCGGGCAAATAAGAATCTCGAAATAGGCGTCCGGCATCCGTCCTCGCTGAATAGTAATAGTGCAAGAGGAACGGTTTGTACGTTTATGAATCATTCATAAATCATTAGAAGTGCTGTATATTTTCCGCATTGCACATATAAATTAGTATTAAAATAAGTCACTCTTTGGTATCATTCCCTGTGCTTTACTGCCCAAATACGTTTAATTATAAAGAATATATCTAAATAATGCTGGACTCCAGGGATGAGAGACACCTCAAGGGTTGGGGGTTTGATTCATGTGTGTGTGGAGTTTGCATGTTCTCCCCATGCCTCAGGGGGTTTTTCTCCGGGTTCTCTGGTTTCCCCCCCGGTCCATAAACATGCACGGTAGGTTGATTGGCACCTTGGAAAATTGTCCCTAGTGTATGTGTGTGTGTGTATGTGTGTGTGTGAGTGTGTCCTGTGATGGGTTGGCATTCCATCCAGGGTGTATCCTGCCTTAATGCCCATAGACGCCTGAGATAGGCACAGACTCCCCGTGACCCGAAGGAAGATCGGATAAAGCGGTAGTATGAATGAATGAATATCTAAATAATGCGGGGCTCCAGGGATGAGAGAAACCTCCAAGGTTGGGGGTTCGATTCATGTGTGTGTGGAGTTTGCATGTTCTCCCCGTGCCTCAGGGGGTTTTTCTCTGTGTTCTCCGGTTTCCTCCCCCGGTCCAAAAACATGCACGGTAGGTTGATTGTCACCTTGGAAAAATTGTTCCTAGTGCCCTGCGATGGATTGGCACCCCATACAGGGTGTGTCCTGCTTTGATACCCCAAGACGCCTAAGGTTGACCCGAGGGAAGATCGGATTAAGCGGTAGAAGATGAATGGAATATCTAAATAATAGCGATGAAATGGTGATTGTGAAGTTATGGTAAACATACACACAAATCCCATTATTCTCTTATACTGGAACCCCGGTGTGTGGAATTCCGCTTTTCTATGTGCACCTGATTGAAGGTTTGAGCATTTGGGATGCTTTTCTGCTCACCGTGGTTGTACCGAGCGGGTTTGTCAGCTTCATTGAATTTTATTGGCTTGTAGTCACATGATTTGAAGAACTTCAATTCTTGGCTCTTGAAGCACTTGGTGTTAATATTTGAAAGGTCTTTAAATCTATTTAGTGTAATAGAAAAAATAGTCATTAAAATCGTTATTATAACTGATATCATCGTTTTAGGTAGGCACATTTTAGGTATACAGAGTTTTCCAGAATCACTCGAATTTCCCGATTACACTTCGCGCGTATGGCTTTCGGAAAGCCTCCTCTGTAAGCAGGAAGTGTTTCCAGTCCCAGTCACAAGAAGCCTAATAAATCTCAGCCGGCTTTAGCGCAGGATGAGTCTGGAGGAACAACCTCAAGCCAGAAGCAATCTCGCGTCTTCCGCTACATGACATCACCCTGTCTAGACACCCGAGTACAAAAGCGCACTGTAACTCTGTAGCGTTCGTGACATGGACAGCTTTGCCACTCAGATGCCACTAAGATGTTGCCTGCTTAATTTTTTTTTTGGGGGGGGGGGGGTAAGGGTGGAGGTGGAGGGGGTTACGTTGATTATTAGCAACTTAGCATTAGCATTAGCATGATTGTAAGAGAAGCATTTGATAAAGCTGGAGAATTTGGCATTATTGTTATTGTTATTTTATTCAATATTAAATGTACATTCTTTTTTCCACTTGTACAATGTAATGCATTAGAGTGATCACATGGAGCAGCTCTGGATGCTTAACGAACGAAATGATGTGTCCTTAATTGGAATGTATGTTGGAAATAAAACAATGCAGAAATGTCATTGTATAATCAGTATATTTGATTTTATACCCCAGGAGTAGGTGTGCTCAAGTCCTGGGAAGCCTTAAGTCTTAACGTATAACAGATAAATATAACAACATAAAATATATTAAATTAGATTTGTCAGTGTTCCTTTAACATGAGGTCAGGTTTATTACCTGCCACTAGATGGCAGCACAAGGCTGCACGCACAGTCGCACGGGGCACCGAACTTGCCGTATTGCGACCGCTGCGAACACGAATCCCAGAAAGAGTTTGACAAGACTTCAAGGATAAATTCCGGATGTTGCAAGAAAGCTGGGAGCACTGTACAGCAGATAAACAGAGCTGGATTAGAAACTGGCAAAACGTAATAATAATAATAATAAATAATAATAATCACAACCTGTAGTGTTCTAGGTCGAATGGTCTCAGTGTTAAGGGTAATAATAATAATAATAATAATAATAATAATAATAATAATAATAATAACAGAATAATGCATATCTGATTGGTGTCTTGTAATATTTGCAGTCATATTTGTAGTCATTGTATGCAGGAGTTTTTTTGTTTTGTTTTTTTTTATCTAAAAGGTGTCAATAATTCTGAAATTTAGTGTACTGGTGTACTGGTGTAAATATTTTATAATTATCCCTAAATGAGTGGAACCTTTCAGGCATTAACCGAAATAGAGGTACATAAAGACTCCTTTCTGCAGACAAGCTTGTTTTTTTTTTTTGTTTTTTTTTTTATTTGTCACACCCTTGTCACCCCACCACCCCCATCATTCCAAATCCAAAGCGGTGAAATATTGTGTCTCAAGGACCCAGGTACTGTGGAACAGCCAGGACAGGAAAAACTACACCGTTTTTTTTTTTTGCTTTTTGTTTTTTTTTTTTGTTTTCTCCCCCCAAGGACCAACAAAAAGCACATGCGCTACTTATTCTCCGAACCAGCAAGACAAATGTGTTCTTGTTTTTCCTTTTTGGACTGCAAAAGAACGGTACGCACTGTCGAAATTCGCTATTCTGCACTCGCGACTCGTTGGTTAAAAGACGCGGACGCAGATGTGCACGTGAAACACATCCAGGACCTTTAGACAAGGATCTGATCCATCTAGAAACCTATACACACATGTTTCCGCTGCAGATGTTGCAGCGACGTCTTCCAAAACATGGCCTCACTTTACTCTCACGGCGTGTTTAATCCCCTTTCTTTTGACAAGCCTTTTGGCACCCGGGCTGCTCTTGAAATGTCCAAACAACACAAACTTACACTGAAAAAGAAGTGTTGGAAAAAAAAAAAAACACAGAAGATCCAAATGCACCCTGTGCACCTAAACCACTTCCAAAGTATACTCACAGCCAGACAACAGTAAAATTCATGGCCTTCTCTTGTTAAAGTGCCGGTATTTCAGACGGAGCACGTCTGGCACGGCGCTGGGAAGCAGAATTCGAGAGACAATGGAGCCAAATGTGAGACGTGTTCTAGAAATCAAGCGGAACTCTGAACGTCCACGTCCTCGCCAAGACCGGAGTGAACTGAGGGCAAAGCGTGCTCGCGCTTGCAACGGAGATCGAAATCTGAAAATATCATCTTACAGGACTGGTGTGGAGAAATCATTTCAATAAAAAAATTATAATAAAGGGCCAAACATATCAGTGCCTGAACATTGAAAATGCTTCCTGATAAAAAAAATTATAATAAATTATAGAATGGTTATGGGTTTATAACTTTATTTTGGCTTGTTTTTTTATTACTGACCCTTTACTGGTCCATGCACACATTTATTTTTTTTGCAACTTGGATCTGGCAACTTGCATTGATTATAGCGCCCTCTACTGGATGTTTTTAGGAAGCTCGTCTTTCATACCGTAAAAGTGGAATGTTTAGCTAGAGATTGAAATCTTATTTAATATTTCCACTTACTTATTCCAACTTACAATCCAAAACAACACTTTCAGAAAAAATGTATATAAAATGAGTGAAGAGACCATTAAAATCCTCTTTATTAGAAAAAGCCGGGGAACAGTGACTAGTCCTGGCTAGACCAATGATTCATTGCTCCCTGTCAGGCTTTGGGATGCTTTTGGAATTCTCTGTGTAGACCTGCAAGTCCCTACATAGTATATGATCTACACTCTTCTGATTCTGGTCTTTTTAGTTGTCCCTGCTGCCCATTTGCATTCTGGGATTTCTTCTTGTGCACCAAAACTCTCTTCCCATTGAGACTAGACATGGTAGATCATCTTTGTACGTTTTTAAACCTGCTCATATATTCAGGATAGATTTTTTTCCTTATGTGTATTTCATTTTATTCTCTTTTTTTACTTGTAAAGCACTTTGGTATGTAACTTTTAAAAGTGCTATATTATTATATTATACGAATATTGATGAAGAAAAAAAAATTACAAATGTTAGCAAATTCAATATTCGCAAACAAGCGTAACCTTGAGCCACAGGGCTGCGAAAATATAGCGGATCGATCCGGTCTATCACGTAAAATCCAAATAAAATACATTTTAAGTTTTAAAGTTACAACGTGAGAAAATGTGGAAATATTCAAGGGATAGAAATACAATTTGCAATGCGCTGTACCTGTACATGGTGGCGCTGACAAAGAATATCTTATATATTAACTAAACATAATATTATGTGTAGCATTATAATATTTATTACTAGAATTATTATTATATATTATAATTATAATATATCATTATGATATATATTACAATAATGCTATTTACAATGATTATTATTATTATTATTATTATTATTATATTATATTATCATATTTATTTATAATAGAATATATATATGTCATTATAATATTTATTATTATTATAATGCTATACATAATATTATAATGCTGGCAAGGCATATCATATATTAATTCAACATAATATAATGTATAGCATTATAATATTTATAACGTTTATTATTATTATTATTATTATTATATAATTATATTATAATATTTAATTATAATATACTATATAATATATAGCTTTATAATATGTATTATTATAATAATGCTATAAATAAATCATAATATTATAATACTGGCAAGGCATATCATATATTAATTCAACATAATGTATAATGTATAGCATTATAATATTTATGTTTACTATAATTATATTATAATATTTAGTTATAATATATAATATATCGTTATAATATTTTATTATTATAGTAATGCTATACATAATATTATAATACTGGCAAGGCATATCTTGTATATAAATTAAACATGCACGATAGGCTGATTGGCACCTTGGAAAATTGGAAATTGGAAAACCTTGGAGTGTGTGTGTGCGTGTGTGTGTGTGGTGTGTGTGTGTGCGTGTGTGTGTGTGTGTGCCCTGCGATGGGTTGGTATTCCATCCAGGGTGTATCCTGCCTTAATGCCCATAGACGCCTGAGATAGGCACAGACTCCCCGTGACCCGAGGGAAGATCGGATAAAGCGGTAGAAGATGAATGAATTAATTATTATTATTATTATTATTATTATTATTATTATTATTATTATTATTATTATTATTATTATTATTACTTTCAAATACTTTCTATTGGGACCACTTTCATTATTGGGGCGGTCCCTTTAAACGGGGTTGGGGGCGTTACGCAGCGGTCGCTCCGCCTCTTTGACGAACCCGGAAGCGACCCATTCATGATCTTTCTTGTCATTGAGCGGATTTGAATTGTGTTTGTCGTGTTAGTACACAATGTCTGCGTTAAGCGGCGTCGTGAACAAATGCCTCCATTTCCAGTTATTTAATGTCACATTTGCTCGGCAATATTTGCCGTTTTTGTTCTTCGCGGTTTCTCTCGGAGGATCGCTATTGAAAGAATTGGACGTTGTGCCGAACACGTACTTCAGCAACAGGAGAAACATTTTAAACGTGTAAGTACGAACGTCTTAGTTAATAAGACGGTCATATAATAATAATAATAATAATCTCAAGTCTGAATAATGTTAACTAGCTAACGTTCTGGTTCAGGGGGGTAAAAGTTCATCCGTGGTCGTGATCCACCTGGGCTCCGCGTGACGTCACAGATTAATGTGATGTCACAGATTTTTTTTTATTTTTCGGTAATCGGCGCGGATCCAAGCTTTTTGACAAAGCAAATCAAATAAACGTTATTGTTCTTATAAAGAAATAGTGATGTATGAAATATGAGGTGTTTTGCTTGTTGATTGGTTCCTATGGTGTCAAGTTGTATAGCAAACAGCTGTAAACTTAAGTACAGGACAGTCACTAAAAATGCTAATGTGGAATAAAAAAAAAGGCAAACCTACTGAACAATTGCTCTTCCGTACACAAATAAATACTTCATGTTTGATCCCTCGATAAAAGTGATAAATTGCCTGCATATGTTATCTTAAAGTGTATATATTGTAATACTTTGCTGTAGTATTGATTGACTGAACAAGCCACTAGCTGTGTAACACTGATATAGTTTTACAGATTAATTATAGTACTTTTTTCCAATTCTAGGGCGTTTGTAGCGCATTAGTACATGCCGTCTGTCAGCTACCATGGTTTTGACCTACGATTTTTCTTACCATGACTATAGCAATATGGAATAATTTAAATTCCATCATACCTCAAGGGAATACCTGTATTGAATAAGTACTGTAAGATTTATCCTGTTTTTTTTTCCCCCCCCTTTCAGGTATTTTGTGAAATTCTCCTGGGGATGGAACCTGTTCCTGTTACTCCCGTTTATATACCTGTCCAACTACTACAAAGGAAACCTCGTCTTTTTATTTAAACGTCTCGCATCCCTGGTGGTTGCCACAGCCGTATGGTACTTCTGCACCTTGTTATTTTTCCACATCGAAAACGCCACAGGGGCGTGCTACGACCCAGACGACCACACGCACACCATCAAGGACGGTTTCGGCACGAAGGCCGCGTGCAAAACCGCCGGCTTCTCCTGGGAAGGTTTCGACATATCCGGCCACTGCTTCATATTATCTTACTCGACGCTAATAATTGTCGAAGAAATGGTTCCTATGCTGTACATTAGCAAACACTACAAAAACAGAACCGCCTTCCTCGACGTCCTGTACCTCGCACTCAACGCCATTGCACTTGTCTGGGTTTGGATGTTCGCCTGCACATCGGTGTACTTCCACAACGCCATCCAGAAGTTCCTGGGGACGTCGGTTGGAGTACTGGTCTGGTGTTTGACTTATAAGTATTGGTACGCGAAGCCTTTTTCGCCGGGACTTCCTCTGCACCAGAGCGACGATAAGCAACATGACTAGGCTGAAAAGTTTACAGCAACTGGAATTCTCGCTGGGGAACAAACTGGCATTCAGAGCTCACTTGGACCGTTTGTTTGGCGCTCGAGACGTCAAGATTGTAATTTCTTTAAAGGTCCTTTATGACCAAGGGCTTTGTGTGCTTTGTTTGCTATCCGGTGGGCCAAAATTGACTCTGTAACCCGAGAGTGCCTGCAAAGTCTAAAGCTTATTGTTGCCTTTTAAAATAAGTCCCCTCACATGGGGGAAGCGCGTTTCCCAAATGTCAAGCCATTTTCTAATTGTTGCATCAGATATTAAAAAGAGATCCTGAGCATGTTACCCACAATGCATTTGTATAGAGATTTCACCGGTAAAAGACTGAAGAAACAACGTGCAATGCTCTGGCTGTTATCTATAGCAAAGATTCTTGGCTGCATTCAATCATAAGGTCTCAATGGATGTTTGTCAAATTACATGTTTATTTCAATGTATTCCATAAAATACATTCTTATACAATTTTTTTTTTTTTACACAGATTTCTGTTATTTTGAAGTAACCGCTTTTCCAAAACCCAAAATATTCATCTTTGTTTCACGGGAACATTATTTTCCCAGGAAGAGAAATATGATATTATAGGAAAGAATTACATTTAGGCTTGTATCCTCAATTACATTACAGGTTCATTTCCCATAACAGCCAATCTGTACCTATGGTTTTGTGTCTATTTGTAGCGTCCCAGATTTACCTGAGGACACTGACGTATTTAGAGCACAATCTTTGTTATAGCTGTATAGCTATTTTCATTTGAACTTTGTATCAACCTAATTGTATGATTAACTGTAATTCGCCCCTTGTCAAAGACGAACCAGAGCTATAAATAATCACCTCTTTATGTTAATTTAACAGTCAAATTCAAATTTTATGCTTTTTGTAAAACAACACTCTCCATCAAGGCTGTTTTGTACAAGATGGTTATTGTTATAGTGTGATTTTGACTTCCGCCCTCTACCTGTGTTTGCAAACACAACTCCGGGTCGTATATTATGACACTTATATTATGGCTGCCTTTTGTGACTGAATGTATTGAATTAACTGCTGTTTAGACGTTGGTTTTGCATCTCGTTTCAACTCGGATTTAACAACAAATGTGGCTTGATTAGGAAAAAAACAGTTGAGGTTGGTGTGTTTAGTAAAATCTGATATGTTTTAAAGGGGTTGCACTTTTACAGGTATGTAAATTAGAGAATTTGTGATGACTTGTATTGGGGACCTGACTGACTTAAAACATTGCCATGTAAAATCTGCACAAGTATTAAATAATCTTATATGGTGATATGGAGCAGTGATTGTCTTTTACTGTATGTATTTTCTCTATATTATTTATTATATTATATATATATATATATATATATATATATATATATATATATATATATATATATATATTATATATATATTATATATTATATAATATATATATATATAGATATATATATATATATATATATCTATATATATATATATATATATATATATATATATATATATATATATATATATATATATATCTATATACACACACACACACACACAAGCTGAGCTTGTAATAGGAGCTGTAGTATCTGAGGGAGGGAAGGAGAAGTTGAGTGTCATCAGCATAACAGTGGTAGTAAAATGAGAGGAAATGAATTCGACCCAGGAGAGTGAGTATAGGGTGTAGGGTGAGAAAATAACAGAGCAGAGTACCTAGCCTTGTGGAACACCAGCAGAGAGGCCATGTGGAGCAGATAATTTATCGATTAAAAAAAGCCTAAATTTTTAAACAGATATGTAAAATAACATACCAATTCTACAGAAGGCACTGACGTGCTAGTAAGCGTATACAGTTATTAACTTTGATCTACTTTAGACGTCTAGTATATTAATTAGTCTCATATTTAATATTAATTAGTGTATATTTATCCATCATAGTTTCTGAGTTGCTCAATAAATCTATGGCTCTATAGGTTGTATAGGGCGGTTATCTGTTGTCTGTATAATTATTATTTCACAAATTATTTTTTCTAATGACTTTTTCATTAACATTTTATAGATTTTCTTTAAAAATAAACTCTGTGCATGGTTTTGAATTCCTGTGTATTTTCCCTGGGGGGTTTTTCCCTGAAAAAAATGTATGGTCGATGAAAAAGCTTTTTTGGCTGACAAATTTCTTATTTGTAAGTGCATGTTTATGAGAAAATATGACGTCATTGGATGCATATTAGTGCTCCAGCGCTGGAAATTTTGAAATCTGATTATCAATATGGATATTGATATTGACGGATATAACGACGGATATTGAAGTAACATTTCCTAACATGTTTGTATGAGGAATCCTGACACTTGCTGGAGAGAAAATAAACCTTATATATATATATATATATATATATATATATATATATATATATATATATATATATATCTATATATATATATATATATATATATATATATATATATATATATATATATATATATATATATATATATATATATATATCTATATATAAAGAGGGGTCTTGACGTCATTACGCGGCAGGCGATTGAGCGAATCGCGTTGTCGGCCGCTGCACTCGAGCTCCCCACTCCAGCCAATGAAAGAGCGAGATGCTGGGCTGCGTCCGTCCGCCATGTTGTGGTTTTAAATGAGGAAGAAGCGGGAGAGGATTAGCGTGCGAAAGAAGTTCATGTGATTTTATTCTCCTTCATTCACTGTTTTTTTTTGGGCGCCGTTTAAAAAAAACAAACAAAAACAATTAATACGCGCTGTTACACGGAGGAGAATGTAAATGCGGTTGAAATAGTGTACAGAGAAATAGAGCTAGAATTAGCGTCGTGAGCTAACTAGCTAGTTTGGTTAGAGAGGTGGTTAGCTACTTCGCGCGCTGAGTTTACCGGATTTTGCTGGTTAGTGGCTAGTCGGCTAACAAAGCTAGTTCGCTAGGCATTAGCATGCCGGGCGCGAGTGACGCGAATGCCGGAGCTCGTTGACGTTCAGGGCGGTTTTGTGTGTTGTGTGTGTTTGTGTGTGTGTGTGTGTGTGTGTGTGTGTGTGTGTGTGTGGGTGTGTGTGTGTGGTGTGGGATTTCGTATTTTCTTCTTCTTCTTCGGTCTATTTATTTTTTCCTCATCTAACGAGACTCCTTCGAAATGTTCAACAAATTCTGCGAATGGATTGAAAGCGGAATCGCGACGCTGCGCAACGGAGTACCGGCTGCCCAAGGTCCGTCCGACGGTGTCCGGGCTGAACGGAGGAAGAGACCGTTAGAGAGGTGAGAGAGAAAGTGTGTGTACTACTCCAGTCCTCTAGTTTGTTGGGACTGTCAGGACAGGGAGGGAGGGGGAGATAAGCGATAAGGCGCATAAAGTTGAAAAGGCTGGGGAGGTCGGGAAATCCTACGCTGTCCTAAAGTACTCCTAGGTTCCTGAATGTTCCAAGAGTGAACTCAGAATTCCTTCTGTCATCGGTGTAAAGGGACCACGATGGGATGTTCCCATGAATATGATGATGTATGGCTTGTCGGCAGTGGCATGAGGGACATGGTGATCTGATGATCTGCTCAAGGGCCATGTCATGGATTTGCTGATCCTATTGATTTGATTAATATTGGTTTGTAAAGTCCGCCAAGTTTTCCCTGCTCTGTTTTTAAGTTGGTTTGAGTGTGTGTAGCACATTTGACTCACACCTCCAGGGTCCCAGTTCGATTCCCATCTCAGCCTTGTGTGTGTGTGTGTGTGGAGTTTGCATGTCCTCCCCGTGTCTCAGGGGGTTTTTTTCCTCTGGGTTCTCCGGTCCCCCCCCCCACCCAAAAAAAAAAACATGCACGGTAGGTTGATTGGCACCTGGGGAAATTGTCCCTAGTGTGTGTGAGTGTGAGTGTGTGTGTGCGTGTCCTGCGATGGGTTGGCATTCCATCCAGGGTGTATCCTGCCTTAATGCCCATAGACGCCTGAGATAAGCAAAGGCTCCCCGTGACCCGAGGGAAGATCGGATATAGCGGTAGAAGATGAATGAATGAATGAATGTGTGTGTGTGTGTGCTGGGGCCAGGAAAATTCACAGGAATCTTAATGTTCAGATGTGGGATCCTGTGATCGACCGGGTCAGGATATTATTGTGTCAAAACATCTTGTGTTCATGTATGCCTGATGTAAATGTACACAAAATTGTTATTTTTTTTTTTATTCGACAGTTTGGATGATGGGGATGCTGTTACTTATGAAGAAGGCAGAGCTATCAAGAAGTTTAAAATGGGTAAGTCATTGTCAATTAGATCTCTCGTATGGTTTATGGTGTTTATCCCGGCTTTGATGCATCGACCCGTTGGTTGTGTGTTAGGAGATTTTATGGATACGGTGAAGAATGCTGCTGAAGGGATGAAGACCCACGGCTCCAGTGTCGCTTCGTGGATGCGCGACAGTGTTAGTCCCACCTTGAGGAACATGCTCCCTGCTTCCCCTGGCCCACCTCAGACTCCAATAGAATCACCCGATGCAGCTAATTCTTCAGGATCACTGTGGACTAAAAATGAGGTGCTGAACTGTTTGTTGATGCCATGCAACGAAAGTATAGAGAATGAGATTGGTGGGTTATTTTGCATTAATATTTTGTTCGAACCTGTCCATGGTTTTCATCTTAGTTGGTTGAAAGACAGGACGAAACGCACAAAGATGCCTTTGTTGCTCCTGCTGGATCTTTTGAACGGAAGACCATCATGAAATCAGGTGAGAAGGCAGATTTCCTATACATGTCCACGTGTCTATTTGCATTTAATTGTACGTTTATGGCAAGAAGGGGCGTACAAAAATGCTTTCTCTCTCATTGAATAAACCAACAATGGTTCACGAAGTTGTAAACTAAAAACATAAGCCTAAACACTGGAGAGGATTTACAGCATACTTTTTTTTTTTTTGCATACAGACAGTGTCAAGCAAAATAATTCTTAAGTGATTCAGAAAGCGATGTTTCGAACTTTTTCCTCTCAGAATCCTCAAGAACTGAACAGTCAGTGAGTATATCGAAGGTGGGGCTACGGCATGCACACGCAAGCTTTCCACCCAACGATGCTCACAAAACCAACGGCCATCCGGTTTCTCCCTGCACTTCAAAACCCAGCTCAGTTCCACGACTCGGCCGCCCGCTTTATGTCCGACCACAAAAATCGCAGAGGTGTTTGTTGTATTTCTAATCATTTTTCCCCATAACCTGTACACACTGTTTTGTAGTATGAAGATTCCAGTATGGATATAGTATCTGTGTTCTGACATGATCCGTGTCCAAATTGAAACTTTTTATTGAGTAATTCTTACACCGGAATGTTAAAATTTTAAAAAAATAAGCAGCCATACTCATTCCTCATACTTTGGGTTGATGTTTAACGTCTGAAATATTGCAGGAAAAGTGTTTTTTATATATATGTATATGTGTGTGTGTGTGTGTGTGTGTGTATATATATATGTCTCTATCTCTCTCAATATATCTCAATCAAAATGAAACATGCCGGTTTCTTGTATTTTCTCAGTCGATTTTCCACTCCTGCGTCAAGCACGAGGAATGCATTGTACACCAGTATGTATGAAAAAACCTTTCCCATTCGAGTGGTGCAGAATCCTTCCCCCAGTTCCTCTGGCCATCACTGGAGAGGGAGAGCTCCCTGCACAGCACAAGAGGTTTGACTCATTCATGTTAAAAGTACATTGCTGCTCATATTCAGTATCACTGCTTTACGTTCAAGCATGTTTCTTTATTTTTATGGTTTCCAGTCCGTACGTGAGGAGGAGAAGGAGGTATATCCGGCAGTTACTAGCCATGGTGTCTGGCGGCCAATCGTCGGTTTTCTCCGACAGCCTTTCTAACCCAGGGATTCGATCACATCGTGATTTGTAAGTGTTTAAGAACTCTAGTTATAGGTCACAAAGCAGTTCTGTGGATATTTACTGTTTTTCTGTTCCGCAGTTCCAGTTTCCTGACCTCGAGTCGCATGTTGCTGCAGTGTAACTCGTCAGAAGGCTCAGGAGCGGGAGAGTCCTTTGTCGGTTTATCAAGTCTGTCTCCAAGTCCTCAGACATCAAGCGCAACGCACAGCCCTCGTGCCCACACTAACGGACCCGAAACGCAGCCCTGGGATCCTGATTTGGAGGGCAAATACTTCTCAAGTAAATCCGTGTTAGCCGAGCGCTCGGCGCCTTCACCAGCAGCTCTGCAAGACACTTCTTCTCAGGACACTCAGTCTTCTGGTGTGCACTCAGGTACTTTACACTGTTGTAAAGGGAAAAAGAATTATCGTTTGCTCTAGATAAAGCGCATATTTCTATTAGCTTCTAAAATTGTTTTACAGTGCTTGAAAAACAAGGTTTTCCCATTATGTTGCTGTAAATAGTGATAAACCAAGGGATTCTTCCACATACCTAGTCTGTGAAGCTTGCAAAACTTCCGAGGTAGCCATCGTGAGAACTGACTGCTTGATTTATCTCCTTTGGTTTTCCCGTTCACAGCACACGATGGGGATTCTGTCATTTTTGTAAAGGAGCAACACGGCAAAAGAACAGAGAGTTCAAGGTAATTTCATGATATCTAGCATTTACTGCCAAGTGCAGTCATTTTTACAGTGCAATTTCATGACGCGCACAAAATAATTTGAGGTGAATTTAATCACATTAACATTATTACGAGTCTGAAAAGTAATAATAGACCCAGCCCTTGCACCATGAGGTTATTAAAAAAATTGCCGCCTGTTGTGTCACGCTGGCTTTACTCATTTGGCCTGAATATGAACGTTTAAGCAAATTGCACATCCATTATCCTCAATTACCCAGTCAATATCCCGTACCCAGTGATGTACCCACCCTCTCGGTAAATAGTTTTCATTACTCGATGGTGCTTAGATTAAGCCATTACTAACAATTCTCTTTTAAGCGTGGGTTCAACATTTTGTGTTGTTTTTTTATATATAGGCTTAACAATCATATGAGAGCATTTTATGAAGGAAGTCTATACACACAATTTGACAAAAAACAGTGAAATGATTCTAACCAATACCTGGGAAACGTTCCCTAATTAATTTTAGGAAGCTAATGAGTTTCTTTATTTTCTTCCTTGCAGCGTGCCATGCTTCCAAGCTGAACTCTGGATCAGAGAACTGTGAGTCTTTTTTTATTTTTCCCTTGAATTGTGTTGATTGAATTGTTTTTAGAAAATGAAGTTTAATTTGCCGTACACATGTGCATGCAGGACAAGCCTTTACGACGCCCGTGCTCGAGAGAGACGAAGGCTAATCGAGGAGCAAGAGGCTCTCGCATCTCGGCTTCTGCAACAGGTGAGCTATATTTTTATATATTCCACGTGTGTTTGATGGGGTTTCCTTTTCTAACCCATTTCCTTGTACGGCTAATCCAACAGCGTCTTTCCGGCGTGGGCAGAGCTGATTTAAGAAGCGTGGAGTTGCGGGTGCGGGTCCCTCTGGAAAAGGAGGTTCCGGTGACTCCTCTCATTGAGGAACCAGAGGCTGAAGCAGAACAGGAATTCCCCGAGTTGAATGAGGTAAAAAAAAAAAAAAAAAAAAACAAACAGCCAACTATCTGCCGACTATTTCAGTATGAAAAGTCACGGACCACTGCATCTCAAGATTCAATCCAGTTTACAGCATTAAAGCATCCTACTCTAACCACAACAGATCTTGGAGGTCAACACTAAAATGATTGTCCTGTTCTCAAACAAATTTGTTGGACTGAAATAAAACGAGCCCTATCCTAGATTACAGTATTAATGAGTGTGTTGCGTGCAGGCCATGGAAAACGAAGTGAGCCAGGCACTACGAGGAAGAAATCAGGACGAGGTGCTCAGTGAGGGATTCCGCCTCACCATTACCAGGAAAGACCTTCAGACTCTCAGCAACCTCAACTGGCTGAATGACGAGGTCAGTCCGACAGCAAACGCATTCCACATTTATATGACAAAATAGGAGACTTGCTCTGGAAAGAGCTGAGGAATGGAAAAAGGTAACAGTGTTTGGTATTGTGACGCATGTATTCATCAACCAGGTGGAACATGATGGCAGGTGAAGTGAATACCACTGATTATCTCATCATGATGCATGATAGTGGGTGGGATATTTAAGGTTAGAATCAATAAAAATCGCCAAGGGTTAAGAGTTTGACAAGGAAGAAACAGACAAGCTCCTGTAGCTCAAAGTGCTGAAGAAGCTCACAGTGTTGATGGGTCAGGACTGTTTTGGCCGCAGTAGGGAAACCAATATTAAGCAGGTGGTTATGATGTCATGCCTGGTTGGTGCTCTTCATCTACAGGTGATCAACTTCTACATGAACATGCTGGTGGAGCGGAGCAAGTCACCCCACCTGCCGTCCGTCTACACCTTCAACACCTTTTTCTTTCCCAAGCTGCGCAGCTCAGGTTACTCAACCGTACGCCGCTGGACCAAGAAGGTGGACATTTTCTCTGTGGACATCATCTTGGTGCCTGTCCACTTAGGAGTCCACTGGTGTCTCTCTGTAAGTCGGCCATTTTAAAATCACCCGCCTTCAAGTGTTTTATTATTGTTTTGTGATATTTTTTTTCCATTCCTGCATTAGCATCAATTGTAAACCAAGTGTCATGATGTAGTAAGATGTTGTAGCCGTGGCAGACAGAATAAAGGCATCTTTAAAATTTTCCTACATTTTTTCGCACACTGAATTTGTTTAGTATGTCGTGTTGCAGATTACATGAATAGAAAGGGGATATTTTTTCATTATAAAGATCTTTTTTCTCTCGTTCTGTCAGGTTGTGGATTTCCGCAAAAAGACCGTCACCTACTTTGATTCCATGGGCGGGAACAATGACGAGGCTTGTCAAATATTGCTGTAAGCGCTTTTTCAGAATGAGAAGCTGGGTTTCCACCAGTGACTCGTTTTTTTTTTGTGTTTTTATTTAAACGAAAACCTTTTCTTCCCCAACCAGTGTTAAACCTTTGCAAGTCATAAAATTGCTGTCTGGCTCTTTTTATGTGGAAATAAATGGTGTACTTCATTCCCACAGAAAATATTTGAAGCAGGAAAGTGAAGATAAAAAGAAGCAAGCGTTTGATACCTCAGGCTGGATCCTTCATAGTAAAAAACGCAACGTAAGTGTCAGATAAATGTGCATTATTATTCAACTGATCTGCAAAGATATGTTTTAATGGAAAAAAAAAGCTTATTATTGTAATATTAGATTTAAGGCCACAAATATTTTTCCTCCTCACAATACACTGTAGCGACGTTCTGGCAGGTCAAACCTGTGGTTTGCTTTGATAATGCTGTCCATCAGATCTCAAAGCCAAAATCAATACATTTTTTCATATTTACACATGCCACGGAATAAACTGATTCACTTGCTGAGTCACACTTCAGGCCGACATTAAAAATCTTGTGGTATTCTTTATTCCCCCCCCCCACCCCCCCCCCCCCCCCCACCCCCCCCCCCCCACCCTCACCTCAAAACCATTCAGGAGATCCCACAGCAAATGAATGGCAGCGACTGTGGGATGTTCACATGCAAGTATGCCGAATACATCACCAAAGACAAACCGATCACTTTTACACAGGTATGTTTAAAAAAAAAAAAAACCCTGCTCATTTGTTTGTTGAACCCACCCATTTTGGGAGGGGTGCAGATCAGTGGTTAAAGGCGCTGGGCTACTGATTGGAAGGTCGGGCGTTCAAGCCTCAGTATCACCAAGCTGCCATTCTTGGGTTCTTGAGCACGGCCTTTAACCCTGTTATAATCAGATATAATATATAATCAGATTCCGCGCTGTGACCAATAAAGGCTATTCCATTCTATTATTGATGACACTTTAATTTCTTTCAGAAACACATGCCGTATTTCCGGAGACGGATGGTGTGGGAGATCTTGAAACGGAAACTTCTGTGATGGGACCTTTAGGTACTCAACTGGGGGAAAGGACACGAAGGCCCTAACTCAGAGGGTTTTTAAAAAATTTTTATTATTATTTTTCTTTTTTTATTCCGCTTGATACCTCACTTTGATTGGACACTTGAGTAAGAAACAGAAGTGGTGCAATCACACGTTCTCAGCTGGTGTCCTAGCTTTTGCTGACGCTCAGCCTTTTTAAGGATGTCGAGAAATGGAACCCTGCAAATCTTTTATTCTTGTGATAATCCCATTAGCAATATTCATCCAGCTACCTGGCATGCTTTTTGCCTTTTCATTAGATTTCTTCCCAGCACGATTTCTCCCTCGGCCTATAAGGACTTTCTAAACGTATGTTTTAAGGCAGAGCTGAGAAGAAAGGTTCCAAAGTCACAACTGAATGTTTTAATAGCGTTGGCATCAGAGAAATTCTAAGGGGGAAATGTAACTGATGCAGAAGGAAGTCGCTACAGTCCATTTTTTTGAGGCAGAGCTCCATGTGGACCGCCAATAAACATTTTCTAATGTTCATGTATTTTTTTTTTCTCTGTAGGATGGGATAAGCAGCAGACTGATTAATTGAATCAGCACGATTACTCTAGAGAGGTCAGTGTAGGGCACCTGTAAATAGAACCAGCAGTATAGCATCCTTCAGTTTTTTTTTATCAATCCCAGTGGATACCTGCCTGTCATAGAAGTGTACTATATTTAGATACTTGTAGCAGGTTATTTGTTTTTTTGGGTCTCCACTATATTTTCAATTACATGTACATACCGTGTCTGCACAGATTAATTGAAGTCATATTTAATACAGTTTTGTACCTTTTTATTATTGTTTTGTATGTAGGTCTGGTCTTTCCAGAAATTAAAAAAAAAAAATCCTGAGGCCGTATGTCCTGGGTCGACTTACTGAGCAGTTTTTTTTTTTGTTTATGCGGTGTGCCATCTGACCAGGTTATTATTACAGTCACAACAAGGTCACTGATCAATGTTTTTGTGTGTGTGTGTGTGTGTGTGTCCTTGCTTCTTTAGGAAAATGGAGTCTGTGCCCCATCTAGAGAACGTGTGTTCTTTAGCATGGCCCCATAGGAGCCAGTTGTCCTTGTATGGCAGTTGGGGCCCTTGCAAGATACATAATGAGAACACCTTTGGCACTACAGTGAGGCCTGTGATTGGAAGACAAACCCCAAAATCAATCAGTGTTCTGAGGGACGAATTAACGACGTACACCGAGGTACCACTGTATTGTCAAAACCTTTCAGATTGAACTCTGTGGTCTTCCACATTATGTTTATCCTTTACATGGTCTTGAACCATAGTATATTTGGAGGCCAACTGTTAAAATGAAAACCTGCTTGGCTTATAAAATGCAGGTAAAACTGATTAGTTGCTAAATTTCTAAATTTTGACAGACTGTGTGTGTGTGTGTGTGTGTGTCTCACTTGCAAGTGCCCCAACCTGCACCAGTAATGCTGGGATGCTCTGGATCAATCGCCAGTATAACCTGTTTACTGAAGGTGACAGAATAAAATGTTAATTACAAAATATAACATCTGGTAAAACAAAGTAATATTTGGGTGGGGTTGGTAGGAATTAATTTTGGAGCAAGCAAGAATTGCATATTCTAATTCACCCCCACTTTAAAACAAAAAAGAACACTGTCTCTTCATAATGTCCTGTCATTATTTGTTATTTTGTTTCACTGTATGAACAAACGTTTGTGGACACCTGATAAGATTCATGTTTAGTCCCAATTTCTTTCATTATGCACGCTATTGCACAGGGAAGATGTTCCCCTAGATTTTGGAGATTTGTGCCAATTTAGAAGGGTGTTTGGTAAGATGTAGGGCGATGTGAGGACGGGGTTCAGAAGAATCACATGGGGCAAGAAAAGTTAGGTGTCCCAATACTTTTGTTCATTTTTGTTCCATTTCTTCTACCTTTTTAACCGTCATGTGCAGGGTTTGTCCCAGGTCCAGAGTGCAATCATGGTATTGAAATGGGTGTGAAATATCACAGTATGCAGAAGACCATGGTATGCTGGCATTTAATAATTTTTTTGGAAAGATTTTCTGTCAGTTTTCTGAAAAAAGACAATTTCACTTTAAATAAGAAAAAAAAAATCTCCAGAAGTCTGATCTCGGTTCTGAGACAAAGCAGCATTTTAGGGACAGAGGCAGAACAGCGCGTCTATGATCTTAATTCCACGATTAAACTCTGACCTTCGTCGAAAATGGTGCCTGTGCGTAACATACTGTTGGCTGTTGGGCGTTTACGCCGGCGTTTTTTTTTTTTTTTTTTTTTTTTTTTTTTAACCGCCTTAGTCACGCTTAAGCAGCTGGTTTCATGTTTTAATTAAAACCGTTTGATATTCGATTAAAAAAATGCAGCAAAAACTTTTTAAAAAAAACTTTTTTTCTATGTACAAAAAAAAAAACTAGTTCTAAAACACTTTTTTGAAGCAGTCACGTATTTAAAACAATTGTGGGGGAAAGAAAGAAAAATACTTTGAAAACAAAATGAACTACAAACTACTGTCCTAAAGTGATAGTTCTGTCTTTCACTCTGGACGACCAAATTAAAGCTGTATTTTTGTGTGTGTGAGAGAGAGAGAGAGAGAGAGACCATGTGTGTTTGTACATGTGTGAACATTTGCTAGCTTTCCTCACCCTTGGTTCGAGTGCATAGCTTCCTTCATGTTTTTAATGCTGCCAAAAAAAAAAACTTTCCATTACGTGGTCTTTGTACCCTTTAAAGACACTCCAGTAGAATTATTGTCTGTTTCCTTTAATTGACTAAGGGACAGGTTCCTTTAGATGTCGGTGTCTCTCCTTTGATTTCCACAGCAGCAGAAAGTGGAGACGCATTGCCGATTCCTGCACAGACGAGCTGAAAGAGAGAGAGAAGGAGAGAAACGGCATCATTTAAAGGCTTTTTGATCTGGATTTGTTTGTGTAGCGGAAAACAAAAATCTGGTTAGTAACTTGTGGTAAACATCTGTGGTGGAATTGCACACGTTCACGCTTGCTCTTTGTTCTTTTGGTGATGGTAATGCATTTGGTTAAAAATAGCACAATTTGTTCTTAATGTACACTAGAAATGGTCTTTTTGCAGGCTGGCTTTGGAAGGTCGGTGCTCCCATCTGGCAAGTTATAAAACTAGTCTCTTATTTATTTATTTATTTATTTATTTATTTATTTATTTATTTATTAATACCACCTCATACAAGCAATAGGCCAATTGTGTAGCAAGCGTACAGTGTACATCACATACATGAGAGCTTTGGTTGATATTAAAATCGACCAGTTCATTAAGTCACACTGCGTCCTTGATGTTTTCTGAGAGTTTAGAGGAGAAGGGACGGTCGTGGTTTGATATATTTTCATCTATGAATATGTATCGGATAAATCCCACTCGTCTTTTCTCTGCATCACATAGCGCTTATTAATGGCATACATTCTTGCTGCCCAAGATGCTCGTTTCTGGCCAATAATGATGGGTTTGAATTTCTATAAATGTTGGTATTAAGAGGTGGATTGCTGCGCACAACTGCTTATTTAGTGATTAGAAATGCTAAAGTGAATCAAATAACAATTGTGTGCATGAAATATTTCCCCTGAAGACGCACACACTAGGCTGAAAGTGTTTACTCTCTACACCTACCTGGTCTTCATTTGCCATGCTGGTAGGAGTATGCTGGAAGCTCCGTGGTTGCTTCTATAGTAACCTGTGGCTGCTGGACACCGTTTTCCTACAATTGTATTAAACACGTGAGAAAATAAAATAAAAATCCGAGAACATGTAACACTGTAATCATGGTTACTGTTGCTGCTTTACCTCAACTGAGACGCTGGCAGGAGGCACTTGGGTGTACTGGGGTATGTATGTCCCTTGCATAGCTGTGTTAGCAGGTATATACTGAGAACATGGAGGAAAAACTGTGTCAGTTATGTAAGGGATAAAATGTAGTGGTATTTCATTATAGGACAATAATGTGCTGTGGCCTTATGGGAAGTGCACTGAGAAATTTATCTAAGATAAGACGAGAGAGACACACACACGCACGGGTGAATAAGAGACAGAGAGACACACACACACACGGGTGAATGAATAGACACAGAGCCCCACAAATAACTGAATACAGAGAGAGAGAGACACACACGAATAAGAGAGACACACACACACACATAAGGGTGAATAAGATAGACAGAGAGAGAGAAACAGACACACACGAATAAGACATCTAGACAGAGACACACACGGGTGAATAAGATAGACAGAGAGACACACACACACACGGGTGAATAAGATAGACAGAGAGACACACAGAGACACACACGGGTGAATAAGATAGACAGAGAGACACACGCACCCAGGGTAGATAGACAGAGGACACAGACACAGATAAGACAGAGAGAGACACACACACACGGGTGAATAAGAGACAGAGAGACACACACACACGGGTGAATAAGAGACAGAGACACACACGGGTGAATAAGAGACAGATAGAGACAGAGAGAGACACACACACACCACCAGGGTGACACGGGTGAATAAGATAGACAGAGAGAGAAGAGATAGACACACACACACACACACACGGCCGGGTGAATAAGAGATAAGATAGACAGAGAGACACACACACACACGGGTGAATAAGAGATAGACAGAGAGACACACACACGGGTGAATAAGATAGACAGAGAGACACACACACGGGTGAATAAGATAGACAGAGAGAGACACACACGGGTGAATAAGAGACAGAGAGACAGACACACACACACGGGTGAATAAGATAGACAGAGAGACACACACACACGGAGACACACACACGGGTGGGGTGAATAAGATAGACAGAGACACACACACACGGGTACGAATAGATAGAGAGAGACACACACGGGTGAACAAGATAGACAGAGACACACACACGGGTGAATAAGAGACAGAGAGAGACACACACACACGGGTGAATAAGATAGACAGAGAGACACACACACGGGTGAATAAGATAGACAGAGGCACACACGAGACACACACACACACACACACACTGGGTGAATAAGATAGACAGAGAGAGACACACACGGGTGAATAAGATAGACAGAGACACACACACGGGTGAATAAGACAGAGAGAGACACACACACAAGATAGACACACACACACGGGTGAATAAGAGAGAGAGACACACACACGGGTAGAGAGAGAGAGAGAGACACACACACACGGGTGAATAAGATAGACAGAGAGACACACACACACAGAGAGAGACACACACGGGTGAATAAGATAGACAGAGAGAGACACACACGGGTGAATAAGATAGAAAGATAGATAAATTAGATGATAAATAAGAGACAGAAAGTTAGATAAGACAGGGGGGAACTCACCGTGCCGGTGCTGCCCAGGGACAGATGACTGAGCTGCTGTGTCAGTGGCATCATGGCAGCAGGCTGGATGGACAGAGTGTGATCCATGCTCGGTGTGAGGAGTGTTCCCTGCGGAGATTCCACCCAATCAACCACGGCAAAGTTGATTAAACCCGTACAGTAGGAGCACTAATTTGACGTAATGATTGGGATGGGGGGGGGGCGAGACCTACCGTGGGCTGCATGAGGTACGACTGGTGGTGCATCCATGATGGATTGTGTACCTGTATTAGAGGGAGGATAGACTCGTGTTTAGCACAGAGTCAGCACGCTGGCACGGTCAATGAGTCTTCGATGAGAATCGATTTGCATAAATAGATAGGTGAAAAATTCCTTTTATCAGTATATAATACTCACTACATATATATATATATATATATATATATACACATACATATATATATATATATATATATTATACACATACATACATATATATATACACATATATATATATATACATATATACATATATATATACATATATACATATATATACATATATCATATATACACATATATACACATATATATACATATAATACATAAATATACACATATACACATATACCCATATATAATATATACACATATATACACATATATACATATATATACACATATATACATATATATACATATATATACACATATATACATATATATATATATATATATATATATATATATATATATATATATATATATATATATATATATATACATTTTTGAAACAAAAACAGGGACGGGGAAACCTGGACAAGTCTTGCTAACTTTTTACAGAACAAGAGATGACTGATTTCAGCCCCTGACCTGGTATGTGGAAACCGGGGAGTGCATGTACGGAGAGACGGATGTTTGTGTGATCATTCTGTTGGGAGCGATGCAGTAGGGGGAGGAGTAGAACCTGCAGGGGGAGCCAAACACGCAAATAAAAACAGGCCTTTTTCACATTTTCAACATTCGCCCGCCATCATGCCGGGTTAGTCATGCGCATGCTCACCCGTTCTGTAGGGCAGGGGTGGGGTCGTAGGTCAGCATCATTCCGCCCTGTAGTAATGACAGGGGAAAAAGGCGAAATTAAGAGTTTTGTGGCGACCTGACGGGCTGTATACGAGTCATGCTGTTCTGTGTAACATTGATAGAATTTGGCACGTCAATCGTGAAACCGTCCAGTAGAAATAGGTTTCTTTCTAAACCAATCAGAATTCGGAATATTAGCCCCTTTAAAGGTCTCTATTCTTTTCCCAACAATATCATCCTGCATTCTCGTTTCTCACCGACTCGCCGTCTCTCGTCCACGGCCGGCCGTTTAGAAGGTATTTGCCCTGACTCTGACGCTTCCTCTGTCCTCCGTCTGCAAACTTGCACAGCAGGGGTTCTGTAGGCACTGGGAATACGACGACACGGAAATCACCAATACGATTTTTTTTTTACCAAAATCGAAGAATTCACACGCGATCGAAAGCGACCGGTACCTGCTACTCCGGGCGGCGTCTTGACGTACTTGCCGTTGAAGTGCTGGATGACGGCCTCGCATTTTTCCGTCGACTCCATCCTGTTTCGAAGGTTGGACTTTATATGACAGTGTGCATTGCCAGCGGTTCGGTACTCGAGGAGGAGTTTGTGCGTGTCGGATTTACCTGGCAAAGCCGACTCCTCTACTGGCACCGTTGGCGTCGCGGAGGATGCGCGTGGAGATGACCTGGCTGAAGGGCTTCAGCATGCTCTCCAGCTCCTGCTCGTCCATGGACAAGGGCAAGTTGGAGATGTAAAGGTTGGTGGGGTCCTGCTCCTGTTGCTGCAAAAGAGACCGTGCTGAAGATTCAACGTTTCATTCATTCATTCATCTTCTACCGCTTTATCCGATCTTTCCTCGGGTCACGGGGAGTCTGTGTCTATCTCAGGCGTCTATGGGCATTAAGGCAGGATACACCCTGGATGGAATGCCAACCCATCTCAGTACACACACACATATTAATACACTAGGGACAATTTTCCAAGGTGCCAATCAACCTACCGTGCATGTTTCTGGACCGGGGGGAAACCGGAGAATCCGGAGAAAAACCCCCTTGAGGCACGGGGAGAACATGCAAACTCCACACACACATGGCCGAGACGGGAATCGAACCCGGACCCTGGCGGTGTGAGGCGAACGTGCTAACCACTAAACCACCGTGCCGCTTAACAGAGTAGAAATCTGATAAATAAATGTAAAAAAGTAAACAATTTAGTGGGGAATAATAGTGTGGAGGAATCCTGGGAAAAATTATTTGAACCATAAGTTTGAATACAAGGTAAAGAGCAGGCAAAAATAGTGACAGATGATGTACGGGTGAGAGCTGAACATAACAGGAGCGTGGGTGAAAGATGAAGGGATGAGGGGAAAGTCTGAATTGCGGAAAAAATGATTGATGTACGAAGGTAAAATTGAAGTGGGATATAAAAGAACGAGTGATGAAGGAAGTGTTTGACTGGAGTACTAATGAATGACGGGTGAAGGTGTACTTTTGAGCTGAAGATGAAAGAATGAGTGGTGAAGGAAGAGTTTGATTACATCCAAGAATGATGGATAATATCCAAGAATGATGGATGAAGGTCGAGGATGAGTATAAAAGAACGACAGATGAACGAAACATTTGAGTTGGATATCAAAGTGATGAAAGAAGATTTTGAGATGAGTATTTAAGAATAACAGATGAAAAAAAAGAATGATGGATGGAAGTTTTTGAGAAGGATATCAAAGAATAAGTGATGGAAAAAAAAAGAGTGTAATTTGAAGAATTGAGGAAAAAAATGCTGGATAAAGATAGAGTTCGAGTTGTGTATTTGAAAGTGACAGATGGAGGAAAAAGACAATTGTGGAAAAAAGAATGATGGATGAAGGTATATTTTAAGTGAAGGTAGAAGGTAGAGTCTGAGTATGGAAAAGAAAGTCCGAGTTGTAAATAAAACAGTGATGGATGAGAGTTTGTGTTGGATAAAGAATGAGTAATGAAATAAGAGTTTGAGTATAAAAAAAAATGAAGAAAGCACCCCAGTTGTGGAAAAGAAAATGATGGATGGAGGTAGAGTTTAACTTTGATATCAAAGAATAAGTGATGGAAGAGTTTAAGTTGAGTTTTAAAGAATGATAAAAGAAGTCAGAGTTGAGAATTAAAGAATGGACAGTGATTTTAGTTGAGTTTGGATGAGTGATGAATGAACAGTTTAAGTTGAGTATGGATGAGTAATGAATGATGAGTTAAAGATGAGTATGGATGAGTGTGAATGAGTGATAGGTTTGAGCTGAGTATGGATGAGTGATGAATGATCAGTTTAAGATGAGTATGGATGAGTGATGAATGAACAGTTTAAGATGAGTATGGATGAGTGATGAATGATCAGTTTAAGTTGAGTATGGATGAGTGATGAATGATCAGTTTAAGATGAGTATGGATGAGTGATGAATGATCAGTTTAAGTTGAGTATGGATGAGTGATGAATGATCAGTTTAAGATGAGTATGGATGAGTGATGACAGTTTAAGATGAGTATGTATGAGTGATGACCCCCCCCCCCCCCCAGTCCACAACCGCTTAATGATTGAGTATGAGATCAGTTTAGTGAGTATGATGAGTGATGAATGATCAGTTTAAGATGAGTATGGATGAGTGATGAATGATCAGTTTAAGATGAGTATGGATGAGTGATGAATGATCAGTTTATGTTGAGTATGGATGAGTGATGAATGAACAGTTTAAGTTGAGTATGGATGAGTGATGAATGAACAGTTTAAGATGAGTATGGATGAGTGATGAATGATCAGTTTAAGATGAGTATGAATGAGTGATAGGTTTGAGCTGAGTATGGACGAGTGCGGAATGGTGAGTTTAAGATGAGTATGGGTGAGTGATGAACCACTGTTCGTTCATCACTCTTCCATGCTCAACTCATACTGTTCATTCACTCACACTGTTCACTGTTCGTCTGTCAGCTGACTGAAAGGTTTGCGTGGAGTATAAACTGAACGAGTGATGATCGAAGACTTACGAGTTACATGTGTTCGAGTTTAGTACGGCAGAGGGAGTGACGAAAGAGGGCTTGTTGTATGTAAAAAGCAGCATGGACGGACAGACAGGGAGGTTTTGAGGGGAATAACTGAGGGCCGAGGGATGAAGGAAGTTGTTGAGTTAAAGAACGGCCGGCGGCGGAAAAACGAAAGGAAGAGTTCGAGTCGAAGGTGAGAAGATGGCGATAGAAATGTCCGACTTTGAGTTTTGTTTAAGCCGGATCCAATGACACACGGTGATGTAGAAAGTGGTATGAAAGAGTGGAAGTGAAAAGCATGAAAGGGAGAGCTGAAAATGTTCCGCATAAGAACACAGGAGATTTGACGTTTCTGTGGAAAAGGAACCAAGCGTGTGGGGATGTGGACGTGCATTTCATTTGCACGGCTGCCGGATTTAAGTCCAGACATTTATACAGTGACTAATGGCGTCGGGATAAAAGGTGTCAAAATAACTGGCTTGGAGATGTTCAGCCTGTCACCTTATTACCATGCGCGCATCCTAATTGGCGCAGGAATACGGCGGCCCATAGCATAACGCGCACTCTCACCTGCAAATAAATACGTCCCGCGACGCATGTTTATGCATGCACCGCCGCCAATTAGTCCTATTTTCATATTACGGCGGAACACGAGGTCGGCGTTCTCGCCGCCGTCCATACGCGCCTCGTGTGCACTTGCTCTTCGTCACTTACGTCCTCAATCCTAACCCGAAGAATTGTAAAGACAGCAGGGATGCGGCGGACCTGCGATTCACCCCGACGCCCCGACGCATATTAATTACTCGAAGATGAAATTAAAAAGCTGTAAATGCGTTAGCGCTTCATCTCCATGTCATGAATAATGGATGCGCATCTGCAGTGACCTGCGGTGAAGGTTATTCCCCCCCACACACCCCGCGCAAAAAATCTATTGCAGAGATCTCATCGCATCTGAAGACGATTGGCTTTTTCTTCTGCAGGAAAACGGGAGGTGCGTGGAAGCCTTGGGCACTTGCGCCTTACGCTCCAAAATGGGTCAGAGTGCTCTGAGAGAAATGGTTGTAATTAAGTCTGGAGTGGAACGTTAATGAGTCTGGTTCTTACACTGCTCTACAGGAAGAGAAAAACAAAAAAAAGGCTACACTTGACACTTCCAAACTTTAATCGTATATCTATATATCCCTAGATAGACCCTGACATGGGGTGGGGGGGCGGGGGGGGGGGGTGGGGGGGGGGGGGTCATGGGGGGGTTCACAGGAAGACATTGTGACAATGGAAAGAAGGGAGAAAAAGATAGAGGAGGAATAGCAAGTGGCCGTCACTCTTTGGGGGGGGGGGGTGGGGGGGGACCAGACGGGGAAGTGGGGGGGGTGGAAAGGAGCAAGGGGTTGTTGTGACAATTCAGTGAAAGACATCCGGGAGAAAAAGATAGACGGAGGAATTTTGTAGCAGTTAGTGAACATGGACTCTTAAAGTGGACAACAGGTGACCCTCTGGCACGCCTCATTGTTTTCTCAAGTTCAGTGCTGAACATTCTCTCGGGCTTAATGGAGTTGACCATACTATTTTCATGGATATACACACACACACACACAGACACACACACACACATACACATATATATACACATTTGATATACATATATATATATATATACACACACACACACACATATATATATATACACATACATACATATATACACATACACATACTATACGACATATATATACACATACTTCGACGAAACCAATGCCGCTGTCAAATGTTATGTTCCATGGAAGTCGTCGATGGGATGGTCAGCATGCGCTAATTCGTTGTCCATTTATGTTTGTGGCATTTAAGACAAACAGGCAGAACATTACGACCACCTGCCTAATGCCGGCAATATCGGCTTTTCTACCGCACGGGCCGGCCTTAGCTTCCGTTAGCATTCCGACATTCAACGATCAACGATCCTTGGCCCCCCCCTGACCTTTATACAGAGTGACGTACAAGTACAAAAACCTCTTGCAACACTGGTTCACTCGGTTATCGACTTCATCTTCATCAGCCTAAAGGATGAATTGTACAATTCTTTTTTTTATTTTCTTTAATACATGAAACAAACGCGAGGGGAAGTTGATCCCACCACCTCAGTGCAAGAATACAAACCCTCAATTCAATTACATGTTTAATTGTGTGGCACATTTAACAATAGACATCGTCTCAAGTTTGCACAAAACACGGAGAATCTGCTTTTATTCTCCCTGTGGTTGGAATCGGCTTCCAGAAGAGATAAAATGTGCTAAAACATTAGCCGCATTTAAATCCAGACTCAAAACTCGTCTGTCCAGTTGTGCATTTACTCAATGAAACGCTCGTCTGCCAGTTGTGCATTTACTCAATGAACGCTGTGCTATGAACTACGTTTCATTTTTATTCCTGTTTTAATTCATTTTAAATCACGTTTTTATGGCTCTTATGGATTATTTTTTGTAATCATTTAAACCATTTTATTTACTTTTCATTTTGAATTACCGTAATCATTTAAACCATTTTATTTACTTTTCATCTTTGAATTACCGTTGTGTATGAAATGTAGGGGTTCATTGATTAAATGCGCACGGTGGTTCCTGAGCCATTGTAGTAGATATTGTTGATTATTAGATATTGTTAAGTATAGTCTAAATCCATCCTCAAAGTTCTTGAATGTATGTATTGTTGATTATTAGATATTGTTAAGTATAGTCTAAATCCATCCTCAAAGTTCTTGAATGTATGTATTTAAGCAAAAAAAAAAAAAAAAAAACAATTAGCAGGATTTCCTCTCATTCCTCTCTATTCCTAATACAGCCGATCCACCAAAATCTGCAGGGGGAAATTATTTTCCTCTGAGTTATAAGTATATGGTTTAAAAAAACAAACAAACAAACATATATAACCCTATTTTTAGAGTTTAAACCCTACCTAAATATGCCCTCAAAACATTTTCATTTCAAACACATGTTAATTCATTACCCGTTTAGGTAAAGCTCGTGTACTGTACAACGTCTCCGGAAAGTGCTTGAATGTTGCACAAACGTTGATGTTACGGCTATACTGTATGTAGTCATTCGTGCAAGTGCGGGGCTTTGACTGTATTTTTAAAACAGTGTCCCTTTTTTCAAAACATGTGTTGAACTGAAGTAGTGAGTTATGCACGAGTATTCCCACCACAAGCCAAGTGTTTCTGGAAAACTTTAGCGACGGAGTGAAGGATTGCGCATTTGCAGCAACGACAAGCCCATATACGTTTATTAGAAAAAAAGCTCTGTCTTTTGTCACTACACGGAAACGGTGCAGCACAAATGCGATTTGGTGTTGTGGAGTACATTTCATACGGGAGAACTGGGACCTCTTACCTTTGCCATCTGAGCCTGAACTCCAGTGGCCTTTAATGCTGTGACGGCTTTCTGAGCAGACGCCGGACTGTCGAAATCAACAAAACCATAGCCTACACACACACACACACAAACATACACAACACAACTAGAGTTAGATATTGGACTTGAAGTCTGTTTAATTTCGCATTAATTGTGACCTGATGCGTACATCTGCATAATACATGCTCAACTACTGCACATGTAGCGAATCATTCCTAATTAATGATATTCGGCAGCTTCTAGTTCAAGTCAGTAAGGTTAAGCTACTAGTGTTTCCTGCTTTCCGCTCTGACAAGCTGCTCCACATGGACAAAGAACTGCGCTCGCTCGCTCACTCACACACACTCTCACACACTCACTCTCACACACACACACAGTAATGTTTCAGGTCAACAGATGTGGAATTACTCAACAGCGAGCTCAGCGCGGTTACATCATGACGCACACGTTTGCCACAGATGAAGCGAGGCTTTGACGCCGACTCGGCCGTGAACGTCAAAAAACGGGAGCACGTCCTACCTTTGCACTTGTTGGTCGTCTTGTCCAGGATGGCTTTGGTGGACACGATCTTGCCGTACCTTTTGGAAAAATAAACAACAAAAAAACCCACACAATATGGTTAATTGTGTTTCTTTTGCTTCCTTTCATCTCGCGCACACACACACACACAAATCTGGCTAAAACGCTCAAATTACAGGCAAAGCCGTTTAGTGCTAAGTGGCAGAGTTAAGTGGCGGACCAGATCAAGAGGTCACTTTGGAATGGGCTGCTTTAGGACAACAAACAAAGGTCAGTTAGGGGCAACAGTTGACTCCTGTCATGTGATTGGTACTTTGTTAGTCTCTAGCTAGCTCGAAAGGCTGTGAAGTAAATACAAGCAGATTTATCCAGTTGGGAGTGTAAATTCATATCGTATACCTGATAAGGACATTAAGTGCTTCATTAACTGCTCACATCACAGATACTGTACTAGCACATAAACACCTTCATAACTATATAGTAATGTTGATCTACGTCTATACAGTGTAGCGTAATACCATATGGCGCTATAATGCTCAAGCACTTTCAAGGTGGCGTGAATAATTGCCGTCCAGATTAACAACTTGATCGGCCTCTGATTTCACATAACTCGTCAATTAGAAAGGAAATAATAAAAAGACAGCAGCGTTACAAACACAAATAACTGATTCTTTCCCAGCACGGTCACACAAATCGGGCAGAAAAAAAATGAATCATATTTCATTTCTGGCGTTGACTATCTGCATAATATTTTTTCAGACATTTATTACCCCCAAACCATTAATTAAAGAGTTGGCCTTGACCTGAGGCACCGAATAAACAACTTTATCTTCAAGATTCTACACCCATCAACGTACTGGGAGTGGTTACTGGTTAAAGTGGAAAACGCTCGTATAATATGATCCGCTTTTCCTGGCTGAAACTAAGCAAAACGTCTATACGAAAAGTTTGTTAGCTAACCTTGTTAGCATTTCGCATGCCCTTGTTTGTTGCTGTGCAGTGATGGACGAAGTACACAAACCATGTACTTGAATAAACACAATTGCTCCATTAAAACGTTCGCATGAGTGAAAGTACTAAATTATTTTGCATTGTTAGCATTTTATAGATTTAAATGCAGACCTATCTAGACAGTTAAAGCATGGGGTGCCACAAGGTTCAGTTTTAGGACCTCTGATCTTCACGGTATACATGCTTCCCTTAGGAAACATCATCAGAAAGGAGGCACGGGATTGACTTATAGTGTGATGCCAATGATACATCTCAATAAGATATCTTAACCGAGTGTGTTTTAGATTTGTAGACCTTTCTCGTATTAAACACTGATAAGACAGAGATATTGATCATGGGCCTAAAGACCAGTACTCTGATTGTTCTCCACTCTTTCTCTCCTCACTAGGCTTCCTGAGGTTGCAGCAGCTCCAGTTGTGGCCCACCCCATGAATCGCTTCAAACCTGTTTGTTATTATTAATAATCGCACGCTGGATTTCATCCAGATGATAATAATCTGTTTGTGTTACTTTTAATCACACACTGGATCTCATCCAAATGAGGATGGGTTGCATTTTAAGTCCTAGCAAGGTTTCTTCCTCATTCCATCGGAGGGAGTTCTTACTTGCCACAGTCACCCCAGGCAAGAATAAATAAACAAATCTTTTATATTAGAATTGTACAGCTTCTTTGAGACATTGGGAAACGCGTCACAACAACTATTTTCTTTAAAATGTACTTAAGTACTACGATTTAATATGCCTATAAATGTTCCTGTTATCATTTTTTGCCACAATTACATATATATATATATATATATATATATTTTTTTTTTTTTATTATATATACACACATACATACACATACATACACATACACATATATGCATACTGGGGGGCACGGTGACTTAGTGGTTAACACGTTCTCCTCACACCGCCAGGGCCCGGGTTCGATTCCCGTCTCGGCCATGTGTGTGTGGAGTTTGCATGTTCTCCCCGTTCCTCAGGGGGTTTTTCTCCGGGTTCTCCGGTTTCCCCCGGTCCAAAAAACATGCACGGTAGGTTGATTGGCACCTTGGAAAATTGTCCCTAGTGTATGAATGTGTGTGTGAATGTGTGTGTGTGTGTCCTGCGATGCGTTGGCATTCCATCCAGGGTGTATCCTGCCTTAATGCCCATAGACGCTGAGACAGGCACAGGCTCCCCGTGACCCGAGGGAAGATCGGATATAACAGTAGAAGATGAATGAATGAATATATACTGGACTTCAAATGCTGTACATATACTCATGTCTATTTCCCCATTGCTGTGTACCTGTACTATGCAATGACAAAGTTGTATCTATCCATCTATCTATCTACTTGAGGTAGCCAGTGACCTAAACATCTTTCCTCTGCTTGTGTTCTATACGGTGGATGCGCAGCCTGGATACATTCATTAGTTACACAATTTTAAATGACTTTTGAATCAACATATTAATACGATGTGAGGTGCTTTTACCAGCGTGTATTAAAAGTATTTTAAAACATCAGTATGTCTAGTTTTGTTACACGACCACATAGCAGCTGGCGGAGATGTACGTTTCCATTTCATATCCATTCGTTATAATTACTTGGAAAACCTCTCCAAGTTTAACACTGAGGTAAAAAGAAATGCGCCCTGCTGTCGGCTTTGACCGTGGCATCGATCACCGGTCAAAAAGAAAGAGCGAGTCCGCTATTTTGTTTTGTTTTGTTTTGACCCCCCCCCCACCACCGCTTCCTGCCATCATTTGCATTGTTTGCATGAAGCATTTATGAGGGTCACCACAATGTGGAGAACCCATGCTCTCAATAATGGATGCCATTGTTCACATAGACCTGCTTTGCATATCTAGGGGTGCAGTGATATAAAAGATATATGGCCCAAGCTGCATACATGTGCCTTGATTGGATGCAGGAGACGAGATCTCCTGGGAGGCCAAGAAAGAGAAGGGGGAAAGGGAGGATAGGAGAGATGCAAAAAAGAAAGGGTGAGAGAGAAAAAGAGAGAGAGAGAGGCCTCCTTTCCCCTGACATGTGCTTGCAGTGTAACCTGAGAGTTCTCCTTGCCTGCCCTGCACCACAGTGTGGAACAGCTGACTGGGTCCTAATGCCCCACCACACTAACGTCACCGACACCACCACCCACACCTCGAACCCAGCATGATAAAATGATACAAAACAGGTATTCGCCTGTCATCGCATGATTTTTCATAATCGTGGCATCCTCGTCACCCCTAAACAGGGAAAAGAACACGACACGGACGGTTTCATCCGGATTTTCACATGCGGATTACTGGCACGTTCACTTTGACAGAACAATTGTTTTGTAACTTTGATTTAGCACCACATTTGACTGGATTCTTACCAAACCTAATTTTTGCAGGAAACAGATTTCATTACGTTTTTGGTGTTTGTTTTCACATGATCATAACCTAAATTCATAAATAACGAGACATTTCTCATCATCATGACTTGATGACATGACTTTTATTGGGACTGCTCAGAGAAAGAGGTAATGGATAGAGAACACCATGCCAGTGTGTAGTGTGTGTGTGTATATATATATATATATATATATATATATATATATATATATATATATATATATATATATATATATATATATATATATATATATAACACACACACGCACATACACACACCTCTTATGTATATGTTCCTCGGTGTACGGCGAAACCATTGGTGAAACCAATGACATGTCCTCCTGGTAAATCGCACACTCGGGTTAGTTTATATATTTCACATATTTCATCTCTCATTTCCTCCAAATTAGGTCATTTGTCAACAACCAACCATCCAGCAACGGTGAAGGCCAGTACATGCTTCCTCTGAGACGCACCAGAAGAAAAAAACACCCAGCCACCACACCTTTACAAGCTGCAAGCCAGACACAGGAAAAAGAGCGAGAGGAAACTGACTGTACCCCGTCCAGATTCTCTTCTCTGCCCAAGAAATCACACTCAAAACATTTCTCAAGGACTTCACAACACCGGCCCCTTTTTTAACTATCTGACTAGATAACTCTTACTTTGGGGTGTATGCTTAGCTTATTTAAGCAAATAAAAAAAGGAACAATCACAACATGACAAGCAGCCGGGAGCAATTACATGCCCGATGGACTCGGATTTTCTACAGCTTTGTTTGGTTTGGTCCAAATACAACTTGGGCGTTCAGCATTTATTTAAAGGCATTGGAGATACCGAGAGGAGTTTGTGTGTGTGTGTGTGTGTGGCCAAAATCAACCAGGCATTGCAAGAGAGTATGCACAGCTGTATTAATTAGGAATTAGTGATTAGCTTTAATGGAAATTTTTTTACCAGTGAGCAGAAAAAGCCAACAAAGCCCTAAAAGTTTTTATTGTCTTTTTAAAGACGTAGTAGAGACTAGTGTGGACACTATGAGCCCTATACACATTCGATCTATTACAAATATCGGAGCAACTACTGGTCAAAATAAATCCATTAGTGGCATCCTCCAGCAGCCTGATGGATCACTACATGCTTTATAAAAGCAACCGAGTGCGAGCGACAAGAGTCCCACGCATGTCCTCTGCAAGGTTATGCCGTGTGGATGAAATACTGTGTAGTTGCGCTCAGTAAAAATGCTCCCTTTAAACTTTCACTTGAGCAAAAAGCGCAAAAAACAACTGGCCCTAGTCAAATGTAGTCAAAAACCCAATTTATTATGACTATAATGTTCATATCATTAGCAAAAAATCATAGACGCTTACTCATAGATGCCAAACCAGCCGTGACTACTGGCTTTTCTGCCAACACGCATTGTTCTAGTGTTTGTCAGGTTATTTATCATTTTATCATTCATTTATTTATTTATATAGTAGGAGGGGGGTGTGGCTCAGTGGTCTAAGGCGCTGGGCTACTGATCAGAAGATCCAGGTTCGAGCCCCTTGTGTCCTTGAGCAAGACCCTTAACCCTCTGCGCTCCAGGGGGGCCGTATCATGGCTGATACCCTGCGCTCTGACCCCAACTACCAAACAACAAGCTGGGACATGCGACGAAAGAATATCACTGTGCTGTAATGTATATGCAACAAATAAAGACTATTCTATCCTTCTATCATTCACTCAAACGGCTCCATCATTTCTTCCTAAGAAAAGACCACCAATAGCTTTCTGACCTTCATGCCCGGGTTTGAATGTTAGATTAGCAGATGACGTCGCCTATATAATGTACTGATTCCTGATTAAATGAATCAAAACTCTTTTTTTGTGTGTGTGTGTGTGTGTGTGGGCCCTTAATCAACACCCTTAATCCTCAACTGCTCAGACTGCAGAAAAACAAACCAAAACAAAAAAAATCCACCCCCCCCCCCCCATATTAAACAAAATAAAAAAATGTAAAAAAAAAAAAAAAGCCAGTGTGATTCTCATTTTGTTTATCAATTGCGAATTGAGAAATAAATTCATTGCGAGTTTGGCGGATTCGCGACATCCAGCTTTAAACCTGTGCCAAACCAAACATGCGGATCGCGACCACGGTGGCGAAATCCATACTAGCATGTGATCCTGTGACGCTAAAGACAACAAAAAAAAAGCTCTGTGACACGATTGGAACAAATAAATATCCCTAAACCATGAAAAAAAAAAAGATCAGTTGTTGTGGGGTTAAAAAATAAGAGCGGACTGATCAATCGCCAGAGCAGGAGGAGCGTCCTTCGTGACGTCTCATTTATTCCGAGTCTTTTTTTGTGTTGCTTAACGATTCAAGTAGAAACCAAATATTTCTTTTATCCGAGGTCGCAGTATTTTTATTTGATTGTATTGTATAACATTACAATAAGATCACGACGTCTGCTTTTTTTGTGTGTGTGTGTGTGTGGGGGGGGGGTTACGTGTACAGATTTTTGTCGAGACGCCACTTTTACATGGAATACGAATGTGATGTTAAGCACAGCTCAGCTTTTTTGGAAGAAAAAAAGAAAGAAAAAAAAAGAAAAGTAATTACCCTTGCAATCGTCCCCTTTACCAGCTGCCACTATTAGCCTCAGGAACACCTGACACACACACACACACACGCACATGCTCCAGCCTCCAGTCACCTTCCCTCACCTCTCTCTCTCGTTCTTTCTTTTCCTGCCACACTCGTTCATTCTCCTAACGCTACTTTCTCCAGCTTGCCGTTTCCCTTCGTTCCCCCTCCCAGTTGTTGCCCTTGTTTGTCTTTCCCTTTCCCCTTGGGCTTACGGTTTCCTGTTAGGCTGGGCGGCCACATCAACCAGGGCTTCATCCAGACAGTTACAGTCAAGTCAGAGGGCCTCTCTCTCTCTCTCTCTCTCTCCCTCTCCCTGCAATTTTCCTTACTGCTCTTCTCTCTTTATCCGTACCATAAATTACCTTTTGACCTCACGATTTCCGTTTAATGGCGCATGCTCAATTACAAACCCAGTTCTGGAGAGAGAATACGAGGAAGAGGAAGAAGAAGGAGGGATGGAGTAGAGAGACAACGTACGGCCTGAGATGAAGTGAAATTCTTCGGCGCTCCTCGGCGAGAACCCCTCCTTCGCTCGCTAGCCGTAAAAGGAAGCGAGGCTTAGGGAAAGGGAGGAAGGGAAGGAGAGAGGGAGAGCGGTTTCAGGGGAGGCGCAATCATGCCTACTTGTTGGAAAGGCTTAGCGCTGCCAACTAGAAAGTGCTTTGTTTGAAACCCAAACCCCTGTTGACTTCACCACAAGTTCCAGCCTGCTGCTGCAAGGGTTTCGTTCCACGGCGGGGTCGTCGGCGCTAAAAGATAAGGGATACGGGTTTACCGGGTTCAACGTAGCGAAAGTAAAAGAGAGGCGAAAAGATACAAATGATCCCATCGAGCACTAAGTCTAGTGAAATCGAGGTGCTGCACACCGCAACGGGATCACTTCATTAGATGTCAATGGTGCAGGGTTTATTTTATTTTTCCCCAAATGTATGTCTACGGACATTTTAGGGTCATATTCTGAGGCTGCGTACACGTCTGCAGTCCGAGTTAAACTCCTATCGACGCTAAATTATTGTTCATTATCTAGCTATCGAGACCCTTGGTGATTTGCGATTGGTTCTTTTTATTTGCCAGTGTGTGTCTCCAGTACATCGCCTATCCCATTTCCGCCTTCATAACTGTCCCGAACACGTTACATGTTGATTGGTGTGTGTTAAAAAGAAGCCCATGGTTGCAGGTGACACTCACGGCTGACAGAGTTTAACCAGATCTTGGTCTGTGGTCCCGGGGTGGAGGCCGCGAATATAGAGGTTGGTTTTGCTCAGCTGGTCCCCTCCACTGCTGCTTCCGTTGCTGCTGGTTGTGGGGTTGGGACTGGGAGGTGCCATTTGTTGGGTGGAGGACACATACGCCTGCTAAAAAAAAAAGAAGAAAGAAAAGAAAAGAAGCTGAGGTTCGGTTCCACTAGTGAGATACTGTTCGACTCATAAAACCTGGTATGGCCGCGGGTCAAACCCAGAACCATGCGGATCTAAAGTGCAATGCCTTTACCACTAGGCTGCCACCTGCCCGAGAGATAATCTTAATGATGAAGTAATGAATGGCAATGAAGTGTCCATTCACAAAATGGTGTAGCCGTGGTAAGACGTGAAATGTGTCAAAAACGGCCACCTGTCTGTCCGTGGTCTTGGGGGTTCCCTAGTGTAGAAGTGAGGCAGACTCAAGTCACAGTTATTTACATAGCGCTTTTAACAATACAGATCGTGTCAAAGCAGCTGTACAGTATTAAATATGAGACACAGAAACAAATTTAACAAAATTCTATACATGTCCCCATCTGAGGGAGCCAGACTCAGTGTGGGGTGGGGGCGGGGTCAGTTCTCCTCTGACCAACAAAACTAGTGTCCTATTAGCAGGGTAGCAGGGCAGAATGTCGAAGTTTCCACTCCTTCAAATGTGTTTTGTCATTTCAGGACCTCAAAAGTCCCAGTTTGACTTTAACGTATGCTTGTGTGTTTCCGGGGTCTCGTTTCGGGACCCCAGATTGTTGCCAGTGTGGATCGTGTAGGTTTACATGACAAGTCATGTGGCAGACACAAATTACAACCTAACCCTAATCCTAGTGGTGGTGGTGGGATCTGAACATGCAATCTTCCGGCCCAATGCCTTAGCCACTGAGCTACCACCACCCCATCCTCCCCAGTGTCCTTCAGTATCTCTGGCTAAGCTCAGTGGTTAAGGCAGTGACCTCTGGCCTGGAAGATCGCAGGTTCAAATCCCACCCCAGTATCCAATGCTCCTCTGTCTATCACTGAGCTCCCACCTCCCTGGGTTTCCTTCGGTATCTCTGCTTTCCCAAGACGTGAATAAGCACCGATATATGCATTCCCATTCCATACAGGGTATGAGATGGGAAAGACTCCAGAATTATCGTGACCCTGACGAAGGATAAAAACGAACGAATGAATAAATCCCACAACACTTCCGGAAATATAATGTGCTGCCGCTCGTGCGCCAGAAAAAACCCACTCCTCCTGACCTTTAAAAAAAATAATAATAATAATAATAACAATAAAGTGGTTTTGTTTTGTGCAGGTGCTCCGATTTGTCCGAATCAAAGCACTACGGCTTGTGCGGGGTGAAAAACGGCCTCTTCCCTCCTCCCCTTCTGTAAAGGCTCTGCTTACTTTTCCAATTAACTCCTCATCAGTCACAGGGGCAGGCAAGGATGAAAGATTTCATTAGAACGGCCTGTGAAATCAGACCATGGACAGGGGAACAATGGACCAGTTAAACACAGGCCCTGGGATCACTAGTGTATGTTGGGAAAATTGGGAAGGATGGCTTCCAGAGGAATACCTGTCGTAAAGGTTAAGCCAAGCCATATCGGGGATGCAAAAGTGTTTTCGGGAACGCAGCACCAAGATATTTCACTGCAGACTCTAAAAGCCGGGGCGGAAATAAAAATCGGAACTAAAACACGTGTTCTGCGCATGTCGCCGGCTTTTCTTTGAGGACCTCTGGGGAGCGCTAGGTGTAACCGCGCGCAATGAAAACGGCTTTTGCCCGCCGAACCAGACGTCTACTTCCCCTGAACGAGAAATGTACCTCCCCGCTTATGTGATCTCTGAAAGTATGCTGAAATGTCCGCAGCCGCTATCTCCCGCCCAAGAATAACATTTATCCGCACTCAGATTACTTCTATCTAACGTTTCTCAGCCTCCTCTTTGGAATTGGCAAAGGATCATGTTTAAAAGGATTTTGAAAGCCTTTTCGGGGGGAAAAAGAAGAAAAAAACGAAGCCTTGCTCCCAATAAGGGAAGGTTTTTTTTTTTTAAAGATGATCGGGTACTCGCCGCCCCATTCCGCTCCTCTTCGGGGTCAGCCTTGGCCGTTGAGGCTTGTCTAATTGGTGGCTGAGCTTGTTAGCGTCCGGCACTAATCTCTCTCATGTGCTGGGGGGCAGTGAGAAGTCACTGTCTCGTTAAGGCTGCTCTACTCCGCCTGCTTCGCTTTTGGCGTGAGAAAAGCTGCTGATGGAAAAGCAGCCCCCTCTGCCAAGCCCATTCGTCCTGCTCAAGGTGAGATGCAACACGACTCCAGCCTAAAGCCATCAGCTGAACAACAAACGAGCAAAGAAAAAAAAAAAAGAAAGAATAGCGTTTGGATGTATTCAGGAAGTGATCCAGATAACAAGGGCATCTGTAGCCCAGGAATTCCTTTCGTCGTCACCGTCACTACCCGGCTGACTACGAATGTTAGAATGCTCAGCACACATTTCGACGTACACCTTTTCGCAATCCCTGCGTTCCTGCTGATCCGATCCTTCTCGCTCCTATTGAGCGCAGGCTTCGCTCGCTGTGACAAGCTGCAGAGCAAACACACCCGGCCACAGACCCAATCAATACGAGCGAAGCACATGCCGGTACGGCTCGCTCTCTGCCTAATTCAATCATCCAGGCTCTCCTTCGTTGCGCCATCCACACGTGAGGGCTCTATCATCGCTCCCGGAGATATGTTGCCCGATAATGAGAGTCTAGTCCAGACAGTAACGTATCTGCTGGGGGAATCTGAAGTGCCAGGAAGACTGGCTACATTCTTCGGCCGGATGAAGGAGAAATGACTTCTCTAGTATGCGAAAAGTTGCAGGAAAAATGTTCGCCGTGTCGGAATAAAACGTGGAAATTTGTGATAAGTAGCGAATTGTCGTTATTTCGGCCAATGGTTGAATGTTTTCACTTTTTTTAAACTTCGATCGCGTACTGGAGGCGTGAATCCAGTAAACCCCCCCCACCAGCGCAATCTCCCCTACACGTTCGACTGGGTGCTGATGAAGCTTTACAAATGCTTTACACTCATTCCGTCATTAATCCATTTGCTATGCCTTTCTGTGGCCTGTCTATAAAGAGGGCGGGGCCATCCTGGAAGAGAGCGCTCCCATTATCGTAGTATAAACATGATCGATCGGAAAAGAATTTCGTATTGATCTGCAGTGATGTTTCTCTCCTCGGGGGTGGGAGGATGCAAAGCATGCAACTTAATACCCCTTTAACAAAAGCTCATCGTTAGTCATAGAGATGTTCATGGAGGTGAGTGTTTGTTTATCTATCTGCCCCGAAAACTGCGAGACCGATGCCTTCACACATTCTCTACTGACACATGCACCAGATTTAAGACGTTGCATGCGGCTTCTGGGATTTGCGCTACTTTGGGGAAAGTTGTGTGGGTGAAAAGCATCGCACATACACGCGATGTCAAAAACAAAAAGAGGTTACGGCCTAGAGTTGTAACCCGCCAGCAGATGGCAGCACGGGGCTGCGTGCGCAGGCACACGGAGCACCGACCTTCAACTGGTGCTCTTCTAGGATACGTTCCAGAAGAGGCAGGAAAAGGGGGAGGGGGTTAAACGGAAGAGGTGTTGCTGCACACGGCTAAACGTAGATAAATCCATTTCTTTATTGTAAACACGGCTCTTTTGATACCACCTCATATTTTTCGGCGATTTCAGTCAACGAAAATTATGCTGGTCTGGAGCAAGTCAATAATCACATGACCATGCCTTTCCGAAATGATACAAAGAGCAAAAAAAAAGAGATTAACGGCGGACGGAACTGAGACGTTGCTGAATTATTATTTAGTGCGTTTCGTAAGCATTTCCGTGTGGACGATCAACGTTTTTAGACGATAACGTTTTCACGTTAGGGTAGCCTTTACGGACTACACGTTTACAACTTGGCGCACTTTTTCTTTTACTATAAAACCAACTTGGATGTAGACGTGCACCAAGGCAGCAAACGACAGAATCCGGACGATACCGCCTTTTCGAGGAGCCCTAAACACACTTATACAGCGAGTGGTAATTAGCTCGTGGGGGGTATCAGGTGTGTTCGGAGGCATGGGTAACGAAATTTCACAACTGATCCTATTTGCGAGTATCCCGTCAGTCAAGAAAAACCTCCTTGTGCATTTTCTGGTTACGGATAAGGGGTTTTACGCTGCACTTCCATTTTTCAACAGTCGTCTTCCCCTCCCTTCGCCTTCTTCGCGCACGAAGCGGTCAGGTTTCCTGCTATCTGTCGTGTAAAAAATAAAAAAAAAAAAAAAAAAAAAAAAACACAGCAAAGCTTCGACTTTGCGGCCGCCGACACCTCCAGATGTGCGCGCGTTGCTCGAGCTGGGAATTCCAGGAATTCCAAGTCATTAATCTGAGCGATCTGCATCCCTGCCAAGCATGCGCGAAGGAGCCAAAATCCTCACGGAGCCTCGTTTCAAAACTCAACTCTATACACACTCACCCTGGTGCTCTCTACCAGCTCGGCGTGGGGAGTGTACTTCTTGTCGTCTCCTCGGCGACTTTTCCGAGCCTGGAACGACGGCGTCCCGCGACTTATTTAGCGGTGGGTTTAGGTCGGGGCAGTTTTTGTTAGAGACCTGTCGCGGGCGACATTAACGCCTAGCATTATGAGTCAGCTGTATTAAGCGACAGCTTTTTCTTAGAAAAATTACACACCTGAATCCTTCATTACATCCCAGCGTTTACTGATTAGTCTGAAGACTTTTCTGACGCTTTCATCCACCCCCCCTTTTTCCCCTCCCCCCCTTTCCCTCCCTCGCAAGACCTATTCGAATGCACACGTTGTCCCTCTTCCGCCGACTTTATAGCGCCGTATCTCACAGTTATGGATGCACAGATGCCGTGGTTATGACGACGGTTCGGAATAATGGTCTTAAAGCTGCAGCTGATGCACTCCAACTCCAACATCCGCAAGATCAGGTAGCAACAAAGGATGCGGCGTATTTATTCGCACGTCCACGGCGGACCCTTCGTTCCTTGCCGATCGATGGCCGGACGCTCCTAAAAGCCAAAGCATCCGGCTTGCAAACTTCTCCCTCCGTTCGTTTCTGGGCACGAGGGATGCGGGGGGAAAAAATCCCCGCGGTGAGCTTTTGGGGGTTAATCCACAGGTCCGGATATCGGGGACTAAGCGTGTGTTGTTTGGCTGTCCTTAGCTCGGGAAGATGGTGACCTTGCCAGGGCGTACGGCACTGCGCTGATCCTGCAGCAGCCTCCTTCTCGTATATCCGAGTGCCAGAACGGTTGCACAGGGGTTCGTCGTGAACATCTGGAAATGTACTAGGCAACACAAGGGCTTATATGCATATACACACACACACACACACACACCACACACACACACACACACATATATATATATATAAGAAAATTAGAAAATTCCAGATTGTAGAGCTGTCTCTAGTTGAAAGCATCAGTTATAGGTTGTTTACCTAGGTGTGTGTCGTGTACAAGGCTTATTTACATAAGGTATTCTATACATAAGCACGACCACTTTAAAACATTTGCTGCACACTGGACTTTTTATTTATCCTCTTTTCCCCCTTCACTATCAATTATTACAAGCCATATTTGCATCAGAGTGTTTATGGGTGGGGCTCAAACTTGGTTGAACTTATTTACTATTTAACCCCCCCCCCCCCACACCCACCCCACACACACACAGACACATATATATTATATATATATATATATATATATATATATATATATATATATATATATATATATATACACACACACACACACACACACACACACACACACACACACAGTCTTGTCATTTCTCGGGGGAAACGCGGACGAACTGCACGCGTGAAACCGGCCCGCGTGAATGCGCGTCCACGGCGCCTGTCCCCGTCCCGCTACACTACCGCTTTACGCTATCCGGTACGGGGATAGACTCCCGGTTCACCTCCCTTTTTACCAGTCTTACACACACACACACACACACTACACACCCCTTTACCACACGCTCCACTTTCAAGGACACTGCAGCTCGCGGCGGCGCAAATTCAAGGGAAAAAAAAACACCCCACGAGCGTACCCCACGAGCGCGTCCCGTTACAGCGGTTACCTTCTTGCCGGTCCGGTGAGTGTAGCCGTTATACGGACTGCTTCCGGTCCTCGGCGGTGCGGAGAGCAGCATTTTATTTTATTTGTATTTTCTCCTCCCCGGACCGTGCGTGTGTGTGTGTGTGTGTGTGTGCGTGTGTGTGTTGCCGTACGAAAGCGGCGAGAGCTCAGCGCCGAGGCTGCCCTGGTGACGTCACTCGGCGCCCAGCGTGGGGAAGAGATTGGAGCCGTGATCCGCACCGACCCGAGCGCGCGCTTGCTCGCGCGTACCCGTGCAGGATACACGCACGCACGCACGCACGCGACTACACCCGCCCCGTTTACAGTATTTATTTTTTTTTTGCTACAACACAATCTTTTACAAACAAACGTACAAAAAGATCTAAACAAACAAACCAACTTTTAGCTTATTTTTGCGGATTTAGATATTATATGATTGATAACTGTTCAGGGTCTCAAATGTCATTTATTTTTTTGTTGTTATTTGTTTTCTGCTCATTTTTTTATAGCTTCTTTGCTTGATCCACATTTTCCCTTTTTTTAAAATAGAGTTTTCAAATCACTTTAGTTGGAAATTATCAGTTTTATCTTTTTTTCTTTTTTTAACTGTTGTTCCCTCGCGTTTTATTTATTTATTTGTTTTATTTTTTGCACTGCAAGCATTTCATCCTATTGCACAACTATGGTGCGAAAAATGTCAGCTATTTTAATATATATATATCAGCTATATATAAAATATCTATCCCCCCCCCCATCTATCCACCCACCCAGGCTACATCATTGATCTTATTACATTCGATGAACATGAGTAAATCTTTTCACACGTTTTCCTCACGCACATTTTTTCTCTCTTTTCACGTGATTTATTTTCACGTTTTGAACGATTAGGTATTAAATTTCCCCATTTTCCTCTTCCAGTCCTGTGTTTAGTTTATTTACATTCTTCCTTTGAGCATGTGATAGATTATCTCCGAAACAGTGCAATCACATGAAAAATTCATAATTTCTTTGTTATTTATTTGATATTTTCTCTCCAATTATTCAGTAATTCAGCAATTGTGTTTTTCTCCTCCATATAATTTGGTTTCAACCATTAATTAGTTGATTTCTTACACAATAGACACATGCCTTTATGTAAGTATATCACTTTTTTTCCAGCACTTCATATGGTTCTAGCCCCTTATTGCACAGCACCCTTATAGACCTTTTTTTTTTTTTTTCAAAAGTAATTTACTTGCAAATGTTTGTGTTTTTCTTAGGTCCAGTAACAGTAACGGAAGGCAGCAAACTTCATATAATCTACAAATCCAGTTTTACAAGAAACAAGTCAAAACAGCGCAAAAGTTTCAGACTAGAAACCTATAAAGTACGGCATGAAATATGGTGAGTATGGCGAACTCTGCAACGTCTTATGAATGTCACATAAAAATGTACATTCAAATTAGGCGTTACACTTTTAAACAGCCAGGACCCACGTTCACATCATATAGGGTGACGTGATACTGTTTCCTGTACGATTCCTGTCATTCCTGTATGAACAGGACAGGACAATTTTCATTATACTTTCATTATACCATGGATTCAAATTAAATTAAAAAAAAAAAGGCAATGATGCATGAGGATCGATGGAGAACAAACCACATGAGCTTACCAGATTTGGCTGTTTGACTAAATTTACTTCATTTAGTCTGTTCATTTAAACTAAAAAGAATCAGTGATATATTCATAGTTGACTCTATAATCAGTACATTTACGAGTCAGCATGTTATTTTTACTCTGTTCTATTTTAAACAACAAAAAGACCCAATTATTACATTTGGCTACATACATATTTATGCTGCCTCGACTTATTTATCCCAATCACACCAAATCCAAACACTGCCTGATGACGTGTTAACGAGGACGTGCGTGTTCTAAAAACATCCCCCACCTCGGTAGAACGACGTCAGTATGGCTCAACACTCCCCTGCACACCTGAGTGCGACGTTATAACACTTTATTTTCAGTCCAAAAACAACTCTTTTTGTTGACCATCTTTTTGTTTGTTGACTACAAACAATGCAAATCACAGTCAGCCGTGAATATTTGCTTTTGAAATCAAATCAAATCACGTCTATTGTCGCATCGACACAATGACGGGCAAAATTCTTGAGAGCGTGCTCCAGACAATACAGGGACAATTTGCATATAGACAGTTACATACATACAGGTTTATATAGGGTGACAATATGCAATATATATATATATATATATATATATATATATATATATATATATATATATATATATATATATATACATATATATATATCATACACACACACACACACACACACACACACACGATAAACGTATTATTCATATCATATGAATGTGATATATGCAAAAGACATGGATGGACATTGAATGCTTTCGGGGTACCAAATATATTATGCACTGTGTGCATAGGGTCCAGTGTTAAAGTGCAGTGTATAGAGGGAGTGTGCAATAGGATGTTTTAATGACTTAATCTAATATGATTTACTTACATCTTTCATTGAATTCTAATAGCTCTGCTTCGTGAGGTATTCAGTATCGAGTGTCGAGGGATTGTTCGTTTTGCAGTAACTTTTACTAAAGTAGGATTTAATATACTTTTCTTACACCTCTGATAGCAGGCAATACACTAACCAATATCTAGAATATCTGTACCGTATAAATCAGATCCAAAGTCCAATGCTTTAACCAATATGCTACCCCCCCCCAAATAGTATTTCCACTACCATACATTGGTTGTCTTCATTGTCCACATAATGGTCCCGTGAACAGCGAGGCTGCCTGTAATCCAAGATGAGATAAAGAAATACATCATAGCATCGGAGCCTGAGGTAATCACACGGCCATCATACATCGATCAGTACTGCTGGAATGAACTTCTGACGAGCTTGAAATTGGAAATTCGGGGACTTGGAAGTGCATCAATCTGTAATCACGGCCGAGATGGCGAGCACTTTTACATTTATACGTTTGAGTTCATATACGTGGTGCTGCCAAGAATTACAGTTTCGTGGTATTGAGATAAAATAGCAATATACAGTAGAAACAGATGCATTATTGTGTGCGTGTGTGTGTGTTACATTTTACTTTCCCATTTCAGAGTCAAACACAAAAACCACCAGTTAACCATCCATATCCATAAATTCGGATGTATGCTCACACCCTAACGCCACCCTTGAGGAATGAGTGGTGGGGAAAGGAAAGTTCATTCACCTGAATTAACTTGGAAGAAGGATGACTGGAACGCTTGCCATTCCCAGTGACCGGCTGAACTCCGTTCCCAAGCCAAACGCAGGAACCTCCGCATCATTAAAATCCCTGGCTCGGGATCATGCAGCAGACCATTGGGTCCAGCATTCGGATTTCCTGCGCTGGAATTTCAACAAAAGAAGGAGAGTTTAGACGGCAAACCATTCGCGCTCATCTATCAAAGGGAGGAGAAGTAGCGTTTTTGTACTGTTAAGCTGTAAAGTGGATTTTTTTTTTAGGTGGATTATATATCGCTGTAAAGGAAAAAAACACATCCAAGTGTAAACAAGTGCTGGGGCTGATTTCGTTCTAGCCCAGTCTGTCCCTGATATTTGTACATCAGCGGGGGCTTTTTTTTTTTTTTTTTTTTTTTACACACATCCAGATGCATCAATAATGGTCAATTAGCAATGATTGGGGCAGCACATATTAAGGGTACAATATACAAGGGAAAAAAATCTGGTTCGGTAAAAGTATATTGCCTAAGCAGACGTTGTCCAATCAGCACACAAGCTCAAACGAACCTCTCTTTAAAGAGACAACAGTGGGATTCACACTGGGATTTGAACTTCAGACCTTCCAATATGTAACCTAAAACCCTTGGACTACAGAGCCACCTCTGCCCCCTCCAGTCTTTATGAGGGGGGGGGGGTGTATTACAGGAAATAGCTAGTTGTTTTGCATGTCCACACTTTTTTTTTTTTTTTTACACGACTTAAATCCCCCTGGTGTTGCTGCAATTATAAAATCGGATTGGCATTTCAGGGAGCATCAGTTGTTGTTAGCAGAAAGTAGGAAAAATATTTGGTAGACCTCATTTGCACACCGTTGCTCGCTTTCACAATTTATCCTATGTAATTTGAGCACATTTTCTGGTTGCTCTATCCTGGTTCCTGGGGCGGACCTAAAGCCTATCCTTAGGAACGCCTTGGGGATGAGGCAGGAATACCTGCAAGGGTTGCCAGTCCATCATTTAGACGTGTTTGCAAATCCATGTAACCAGAGAAACCTCTGAGGAAGCCCATGCAGACAGTAACCCAAGGTTAGGACACCAGAGACGTTGCGGCTGTGAGGAACTACGAGACTCCCTACTTTTTATATACAGCAAAATGTGTTTATATAAATGCCAGTTTCACCTTCAAGGGAGTCGTTTTGTTCTTTTGAGGATTTCCAATGCTTATTTGGCTTGTTTGTTTTTTTTCCCCCTTTTTGTGATATTGTCTTACTTCAATCCTGTCAAAAAGCAATTAATAAATGTAAACAATGAAGGTAAAATATCCCTTGCTGGCTGTTTTTGCATTTCCAAAGAATAGCTTGATGGAGTTTCCGGCCATGAACAGACAGAGACTCCCATGGGGTTGTGATCAATGATGTTCCACAGATGATTTATGGGGATAAGGTTACTCTAATGGCGACCGATGGCAATGGCATGCAGTGTATCCTTTACTATCTCCGAAGTGTTACTATTGGCAGTCTTGGGGTGATGGGCTATGGACCTTGGATTTATTCTGCTGGCCATAATGAATAATCTTTTGAAAACGCTTAATATCGCTTGTCTTTATGTATCGACCCCTGTATAGTGCAATGATTCTCAATCCCAATATCTCATGGGTGTCTTTTCTATCCTTATGACAGTTCAAGGAGATTTTTCGTCACTATTATTGCCTCTATCTTAAAAAAAAAAACGGCTGGGATTATTGCCTACTGTATTGTATAAGCACTATACAAATGAATTGTGTTGTATTCAAAGTGTATGGTACTTCCCCGACACCGTTATTTATACAGTAGCAAGTTACAATTATACAGCTAGGCACTTTAGGGGTCATGCACAAGGGTTTAGGAGCGACAACCTAGGAGTGGGATATGATCTCACGACCTTTTCGGTGTAGCCACTGAGCTAGCACGTTTCCCCACAGATTCAACAGAGCTGATTCATTCCGTATTGTTTCAAAAAAATGGCTCAGAGTTAGTATTTATTCAATTCAGTCCCATCGTATCAAAGTACAACCACAAGTCCAAAAATGTCACCACAGTATGTAAAGTGTGAATAAAAACAGAATGCACCGAGTTGGAATACAGCAAATGATTTAGTCTGGAACATTTCCACAATCTTTTACCAAGTCACGAAGCTCCGCCCATGTATACAACCGAGAGACTCTTGCAATTCAAGATACACAATTTATTTATTTTTTTAAACAAACACACACACACACATATCTATATATATCTATATCTATCTATCTATCCGATATATCTATCTATATATCTATCTATATATATATATATATATATATATATATATATACACACACATATATATATATATATATATATATATAATATATATACATACATACAAACACACATAGAGAGCATATATATATATATTCACACACATTGTCATCTTGCTGTTGTCAATTAACCTAACAAGTTGCAAAATTTTTCTCCAATCGTTTCATTTTAATAACATTTACATTTTCCAGGCTTTTGTTGCCGTCCCAATTGTTTTTGAGACAGCCAAAATATTCCTTTATTTCTTCTTCCAAATGGCACATTTCCTCAGTGTAATCACTTGATATGTTTCCCTGTTCATATAATGTGGATTTATGTGATTTTATGCGATCATCCCCCCCCCAAAACTGTTTACACCTGTTTACACAATCCCGCAAGGTTTTTTGGATTCCTCCCATTGTCTGTTTTTCCATCTAGTCCCAATTTGTTTGTAATTCTAATGGGTAAATTGCGACACACTCCCCCCCCCCCCCCCCCATTTTCCTGTGTGCTTTTATTTTCATTTCTATTTGCCTTGCAAGCAACAGATGGCTTCATTTTGAAAAGGGTACAAAGCGCAACTAATAGTGGTCCTAAATGATATGTAATATTGTTTGTATTATTGGGTGTTATTTTACATTCACTACATCGAAACAAATGAGAATCCTGGCTTGATTTATGGCACTTAACAATGTTCCGCTCAGCCACAGCACCTCCATGTTCCAAATCACATGCTAGAAGTTCACTCACATCCTTTTCCTGTACTAATTAGTGGTAGTATATACATATATATATATATATATATATATATATATATATATATACTATATATATATATATATATAGATATAGAGACCTAGAGAGAGAGAGAGAGAGAGACCCTCGACGAGAGGGAGAGAGAGAGAGAGAGAGAGAGAGAGAGAGAGAGAGAGAGAGAGAGAGAGAGAGAGAGAGAGAGAGAGAGCGCGAGCGAGAGAGAGAGAGAGAGAGAGAGAGAGCGAGAGATATACATACACATAGACATGCAGGGAGGTGTTGGCTTAGTGGTTAAGGTGTTGGACTCTGGACCAGAAGATCGCAGATTCGAACCCCACCACCACCAAGCTGCCACTAGTGGGCCCTTGAACAAGACTCTTAACCCTCAATTGCTAAGTTGTAAGTCACTCTGGATAAGGGCGTCTGCCAAATGCCGTAAATATACATACATATACACACAGTATATACACATAACACACATCACACACACACACACACACACACACACACACACACACACACACATATATATATATTAATTTAAGTATACCCAAGCGCTATATTCTCGATACTGATAGATCAGATAATGACTTTCAATAGTAGGAACTTTGAAAGTGCTGACAGTAGCTGGAAACAGAGATTTATATCAATTCAATATGACTTAATATATTTTCCATTCTACGCAAAAAAAACATCATGTGTTAAGGCATAAATGATTCCCCATTACATCACAGAACTTTTGGCTGGCAATTTAACTTCATTTACATTTAACTGGGTGTAAATGCACGAATCAATAATATGGTGGATTGTTTTCCAGGAACACTTTAGAAGACGTGCTGTAACTTTATCCTGACCTGTCCCCTAGGCTTTTGTCAGAAGTATTGACACCATTGATAGAGGAATGGGTTCAAATGAAAACCGAAAGGGAACAATGAAAAGAAGCTTAATACTGAACCTAGACCCATTCTGTACATAAATATGTTCTATCAGAAACGGAATGGAGACGCTATGTTAGGTGTCATTTAATGAGGAAGACGGCAGTTTGAAATGCAGATTAAGATGACAACAAATTAAAAATGCTTGTTGTGTGTACTTACAGCCCACAGTGAAATTCTTTCTTCAAATATCCCAGTGATGGAGAGAACCTGGGTCATCATATCTGCCATGATACCATGAAAACAATGGCAGGTTGGCTGTACCAGGGCTTGAACTCCATACTTCCCAGTCAGTATCCAAGAAACCTTAACTGGAAACCTCATGACGTAAACATAAAAATAAAGGGAAATAATGAGAATACAAAACCAAGGATAAAATCTAAAGTCAAGTATAAGGTATTATTTTGCATTGAAGCTGAATGAATGCGTTTGAACTGCTTTGTTTTGATGAGCGTGTAATTGGAAACACGTGTGAATAAGCATGAGGGCCACGCACTAGCTCGTGTGTGTTGGAAAGCCAAGGCGGCCATGATTGAAGGCAGTGGTGCATGATGGGAAATGGAGTTTGAGAATGGTAGTGAATATGTGGGTTATACATATATCCAGGGCTATGCTGACAGGGTTCGATGACCAATTTGCTCCTCCAGGTCTATTTAATGAACCTATTTTTTTATCATTATTATTTCCCCTGGACAAAAGTTTAAAGGTTTGTTTGTGTCTTAAGTTTATTTATTCATAGATGGAGACTTAAAGCACTTTTTTTTGTACGTCACTCTGTATAAAGGCGTCTGCTGAATGCTGTAAACGTAAATTATTTTTAACGACAGTCGGAAAAACAACTTTTAAAGCGATGAATGTTTCTAGCTGCTATTTTGTGATAACAGAGATCAACTTTTCCTGTGGCTCTTTGTTAATTCGTCAGATTAAACATATGCCCTGAGATTCACGGATAAATGGTTGCAGTTTAAATAAAACACCTTAATAAAATGCTTTTATCGAAATGTAGAAACATTTTGTAAAGCTGTGGCTGGAAGAACAGCCCCTAATGTCATACAGGAGGCCTGGCAATAATAGTCATTCTTTTGTAAAGCTGTTTGGGAGTCGCAGACGGGGAGGCGGAAAGCGATGAAAGCAATGCAGGCGGAGCTCAGGGCTATATGCAGGCCAGAGGTGGAGTTTCATGGACTGATTTATGAAGCTATCTGTCATGTTGAAAGTCTCAGGGCCAGTAA
>JACRUU010000030.1:5363916-5524415 GCA_030449085.1 Kryptopterus vitreolus
ATGAATGAATGAAAAGTTACACTGCTTATTACATTTTGAATAGGGTCATTTATAATCTGTAACCTATTACATTTCCAAAGTAACCTTCCCATCAAGCATTAACAATGTGGACAATGAGTAGTTAGAGCTTTTCTCTGCTTCGAACACTTTGAGGGCAAAATGTTCACTTCTTGCCTAATAAATCCCACTCACTAACAGGTGAAATGATAATTAGTGTTATAATATCGTAATGTAATGACTGGTCGGTGTATACACACACAGACACACACACACACACACACAGATACAGTATATCAGTATTAAAGCCCTTTAACTCACCAACATACAGTACATTCACATTGGCTGGAATTCCAAGCAGCTATAGGTTTGTGAAGAGGGTTATGGTCTGCCAGACATCTCTGTCCACACATGCTCTAAATAGCTGAAATTCTCTTGCTCGATGAAGGCTTCATTCACAGCATCTGGAGGGTGAAGAAAAGCCCCAACATCCTCCCATCCCCCCCCCCACCCCCACCCCCACCTCATGAACGGATGTTTTCCCTTCTGCACACCTCCCAATGGGAGTGTGTCTCTGGTCTCCCGAGCGTCCAGAGGGCCCACATGAGAAGCGCCAAGTGCACCCAAAGGACTTTTGTTTCGAGACGATACCGCGCATAAATCCATGCCGCCTCGACAGCCTATTCTTTGGACTTCATTTGACCGCCGTTACATGAATCATGGCACCTTGTTTGAGCTCAACTTGTGGTTTTCATTTGATGGTGATTTTAATATCATTTGTGTCTATTCTGCATGTAAACAGCATTTGGAAGAATGGATCTATTGCATATATATATAGCGGTTAGAAGTAGATGAGTAGAAGATGATGATGTAGAAGATTGAATGATATGATATATGAATGATATATATTATATATATATATATATATATATATATATATATATGTGTATGTGTGTGTGTGTGTGTGTGTGTGTGTGTGTGTGTATGTATATACATATATATGAGATATGCCTGAGATAGGCACAGAATTGGTTCTGTCTTATATACCTCCAAACCTTCTACATTAAAGAACTTGAGATTCCTCAGAAATTAAACTCTCCCCCCTTTTTCGTTACGTATCTATACATTACGTATTTCCATTCGGTGAGACTTTTACTTTCACTACATTTCAAAGTCAAATATCTTACTTTTTTCTCAATCCATTTTTCATTCGTTCCTATTTATTTATGAGGCCATAAAAGAAAAACTTAACCGGTCAAGCACGCAACAAGCCACCGATCAGGGTATAGCACACTCTCTGCTTGGAGCTTGTTTTGACTGGCGCTTAGTGGTATTTACTTAACACCGACATACAGTTCAGCTTCAGTTGAACAGCGAGCAGAACCATTTGGAGAGGAATAAATGACGGAAGAAACTCCTGAGACTTTTAAGTAGTTGAAAAGAAGCATTTGGGCTCATGAGATCAATCAGTGTTTGTGTCATTAATATTATTTTATTCATTTACATTAGAGACATAATAAATCCTAGTGCTCTGGATTCTAAAGTACATATGAAGGCAAATGCTTTTGCACCCTATTTTACCAAGTGCATCTCTACTTACTTGACTACATGGTTTGTTTACTTCATCCACCATTGATACTAAATTCATTATTCATTAAAATAAACATAAATGAATGGTGAGGGTTTTTTATGTATGCAATTTATATATATATATATATATATATATATATATGTATATGTATGTGTGTGTGTGTGTGTGTGTGGTGTGTGTGTGTGTGTGTGTGTGTGTGTGTGTGTGGGACAGAAGTACAGATTCAAGTTTAAAGTATAAAAAAAAAAAGTCCCAGATAAAAGTATCCCTCTTCACGTCTCAATACCTGGCAACTCGCATGGCATGGAGTGCACACGAAAATAGATCACATGGCCAACGAGCTCTCTTCTTGCCTTCAGAGCAAATAAGGTTTCCATTGTGCGCAGATGATGCAAGATATCGCCACAATGACATAACGACTTAGCTCTGTTTACATTCCCTGTACACGTCCAAGTGCTGTTTCAGGACATATATCACAACTGGCTGGGTTTCACAGGAAAGTTTGAATCCTCGGCCCTCTACCTGGCACTCGCATCAGACGCCAATATAACAAAGTGTCCTGAGAGACTCTCTCTCTGAGAGATATATATATATGTATACACACACACACACACACACACACACACAAAGAAATGACAAGGGGCCCAAGGGTTCAAGTTATAAGTGTAAGCAGGACATTAACTATTTGCATTAATAATTAAGTGAATGGGACAAACTTTTGGATTTGGATTCAATTAATGCATCAGTTTGTTTCTATGTTCACTCTATGAAAGTGTAATACACAATACGTTTCTATGAAAGAATAACACGCCATTTGAGATCATTAAATGTCAATCAGCAGGATGAAAAGAAAAATGTCGAATATCCCTGAACATGATGCACAGTGCCACCTGCAGGACAGGAAGAGCATTGGCGGGGAAAGTTGAACTTTTTTCTCTTTTTTTCCCTCTTTTTTAATTTTTTTTTAAGCTGAACTCACGTCAGTGCTAAAGTTGGCATCAAGTCAGAGCTACAAACAGTATAAGGTAAACCTTGAAGTGGAAGAAACAAGCAAACACAAGCCGTTTAAACACAGGAAACATTGCTCAAAGGTAACTGCTTTACGGGAACATGGGAGAGAGAGAGAGCGGAGAGAGAGAGTGAGAGAGAGTGGGAGAGAGAGAGAGAGATAGAGGGCGAGAGAGAGAGAGAGTGAGAATGGAGAGAGGAGAGGGGAGTGGAGAGAGAGAGAGAGAGAGAGAGGAGAGAGAGAGAGAGGAGACGAGGAGTGGATGTGTGTGTGTGAGAGAGACGAGGAGAGAGAGAGAGAGAGAGAGGAGAAGACGAGAGAAATGTGAGAGAGAGAGTGTGTGTGTGTGTGTGTGTGTGTGTGTGTGTGTGTCTGGCCCTGCTGATGAAAACGTGTGTTTATAATGAGGGACTTTATTTAGTCTGTTAGAGATAGAGGCCTATTAGGTTGCGACATACGTATGTTTATGTTTTATAGGGGTTTCCACTGAGCTGAACACTGCTATACACTCACCACAAATCAAAATTAAGTATTGTTTAAAGTAACAATTTCCTCACGGACAAACTAGTATTTCATAGGTTTAATCGTTTCGATAATGTGGTAAACAAACACCTGTTTGCATCTTTCCAGCTCCACTGACATCATCGGGGGGAAATCCTTTTGTGATTTTAAAAACTATATGATCCTAAAACTTCCCTCCCATAGTAAACTTTTTCAGCTAAATCTTCAGACTTGGGCTCTGGTCCTCTGTTTGTGTGTGATGGATGGGTGTTACCGCTCCACGCACCAGAAGGCCCTCTTAAACTTCATTCCATTTCCCAGCACAAAATAAAATGTGTCACGCGAATGACGTGAATGCTACGGCAGGCGTGGCGTGAAGGTGATCGTGACTCAGTCCTTCCCCATTAATTTCCATCTCTACACAATTACAGGCCAAAATGAGTCATCAGCCGTTTGCAAAAATAAATAAATAAATAAATAAATAAAAGTCATTTCTGGGCTTTTTCCGGGACACACCTCCCGAGTAATTAAAAACATAACATGGAAAAACAAGAACAATCTGGCATTTTAGAGACAGCACACCACTAGGATGTCGAATTCATTCATTCATCTTCTACCACTATATCTTCTTCCCTCGGGTCACGAGGAGCCTGTGCCTATCTCAGGCGTCTATGGGCATTAAGGCAGGATACACCCTGGATGGAATGCCATCCCATCGCACTTCACACACACACACACACATTCACACACACATTCATACACTAGGGACAATTTTCCAAGGTGCCAATCAACCTACCGTGCATGTTTTTGGACCGGGCGGAAACCGGAGAACCCGGAGAAAAACCCCCTGAGGCACGGGGAGAACTCCACACACACATGGCCGGGATGGGACTCGAACCCTGGAGGTGTGAGGCGAACGTGCTAACCACTAATCCACCGTGCCCCATACGATGTCGAATTTGGTGTGAGCTAAATACTTGCTAGATTTTTGGGGAGTTTGGCTGCTAACTACTCTGCGTGGCCACTGCGGAGAGACTTTCCATTGTCGACAGACAAGACGAATATTGCACTTGTTGTTGAAAGTCGCCGCTTATTGGTCATGATGCAATGTAGCATATTCCTCTCAAATTGTCCTGTAAGCCCCAAAAAACTGCTCCGAGGCCACTGACAGAAAATACGAAGGATTTCACTGTGCTTTACGAACTATTGTGTAATAGCCTGAAGCTTTTTTGCACATAGATCTTAGTCCTGTTGTGTTAGTCGTTGCTGTTCCTTACATCACGTGTGAATTGGCCATCAGGAAGAAGATGGTTTTGAGCCTGCTGGTGCGAGTGTTAATGACTCCGTAACACCTACCATATGGTCGAAGCGTTCACACGCCATTGCTGGAGTGGGTTAAGTCCTTGAACATCCTGACTGCCCTCTGTCAGCATCACGCTCTCTCTCTCTCTTTCGTACTCTCCCTCTCTCTCTGCATTGTGTTTCAGTTTAATGCAAATTATTGGATTAAAAGCGAACTATCTGTACCATATTGAGTGCCTATAGATTGCCAGTATATTTATTATTTTGTTGCATTTGTTGTATCATTATACATTTTCTATTGCATTTCTATTGTATTGTAGCAGCTTTGATATTTATCTTTAATTTATCATATCGTTGGAGATACTTGATGCCTTTTGAATCATTTTTATTGTGGAATATATCGACTGGAGTTATCTGAACCAAAGAAAACTATATGCACCGTACTGATTGCCTATAGATTCCCAATATTCAATCATTCATTCATCTTCTACTTTATTCTAGCTTTTCCGCTTATCGCCTTTTACTTCCCTCGTTATCGATCTCCGGGTCTGTGACTTCTCTCTCGGGTCGCGGGGAACCTGGATCCTGTATGGAATTCCAACCCATCGCAGGGCGCACACACACACACTCACATTCACACATGATGGACAAACGGTCGGTATAAGGTGCCAGATTGCCTATATGTTTACTATTTATTATTATTTTTTGCCTATCATCATACATTTTCCATTGCACCGCATTGTCTCTGCATCATAATATTGGTAAATCGTATCACATTGCATCGGTAGCTGCTTCGTATATATCTTTAATGAGCTGTAAATTGTGTTAATGGCAACATGTACAGTGACTTTGCATGGGGCGCACCTTACGGGAATGGTCGATAATGGCGTAGATTACAGGTGGCAGGTTTGACCTATGAAATGTATGGAGACTTTTGTGTCAGTACCTGTCTGTAGTCTTATAAATGATGTGCACAGGTTGTCAGTTTGATTTGTAATTGCTTTTTTTTGAAAAATGAAAAATAAAAGCTGTTGTGTCTGGACAGGATTCTAGGTTGTCAGAAGGGGGTGGGGGGGGGTGGGATGGTCTCTGTGTCTGGGACCTCATGATGTGACTGTCTGGTATCTGACATTAAAAAAAGAACAGCTGGAAAATAAACTACTAACCACAGTGTGTGTGTGTGTGTATGTATATATATATATATATATATATATATATTATATATATATATATATATATATATATATATATATATAAAATACATATTATTGGGCCTCCCCAATAGAGTCGGATGAACGGCAAACCGCGCAGACGCAGTGGAGCTCGGGTTGGAGTTTCACCACTAGGAGGCAGCATTTCCTACATGTGCTAAAAAAAGCAAGTTAGGCATGCAGCCAGGTTCCCTGGACTTTGTCTGCTTTCACATCAGACTGTAATGCTCAAAGCAGACTTGTTTGTGATGTTCTGGTTTTGGGCGGATAAATAACTCAGGGTTGTTGTGATGACTTTATTTAGTGGCTTGAGTATTTTGACGAGGGCCAGTCGTCGTCCCTCCACTGGCGTTTGCGTCATTTGTGATCTCGTGAAGACATTTGACCTCTCCCCAATGAGGAAAAAATAAATAATATAGACTCAATTTTATCAATATTAATGAACAAAATGGATAAATATTTCGATTGTGAGGGCGAATGAGTAAAGGAGGACAAATGTGTGTTTGTGAGCGAAAACACCAAATCCAGTACTATACACAGAATCCAATATCCAAATACAATACACAGAGCAATACTACACATTAATGCATGTTTTTGCCAGGGTACTTCAGTTCAATCAATTAATAAGTCTTGAAGACCCCCCCCCCCCCAAAAAAAAAAAAGAGCAGATGGAAAAGAACCCTGATGGACTCGTAAAACCCAAACATCAGCATTGATTTATTTATGAAATACCCCACCCCCCCACCACCCCAAAGTTCATTCCACATCTGCTAAACATTATGCAAAATTTCACCACGCGTTAGTCTAAACGAGGAATGTACCACGCCGGACATTTTGACGTAATTCAAGAATGTAAAGTGAAAGTTTGAGTTTCCAAAATAAAGTCGTTTCCAAAAAGTCTTTACGTATTATTCTCTAAATAGTCACTGTTTCTCCAGGATAAGTGCTGAAAGATGGTCTTGCTTGGCCAGTGAAGTTCAACAGACCCTTTTTTTTCAGATAACCAAGATTCATGCGGTAAAATATTCATGAAGATTCATTATAATTTAGCTTTTAGGCTGTAGGTCTTGTAAATTGCTTTTCTAACACGAGTGCATTTCTGCTTTAATTGGCATATAGTGTATTACACCATCCTCTACTGTACACTATTACATTTAACTGTATTGTACTCTTTTCTTCTTTATGGTACTGCGGCTGAAAAGCATGTTAGGTGCATTTTAAATCTTCCCTGTAAATAATGTTTTATTAATGACGTCTTAGCTTTGTAAACACATCACAAAGACGTAGCTTATACAGATCAAATTAATGCCATTATTAAAGTAAGAAATCTAAATCTAAACTCCCCCGGCGCACCGCAGTGTGCTGAATTCTGACCCCTAACCTTAATTTACACTAATTTACAGAGAGAAATGTAAATAATGAAATACACATTTATAGATAATAAAATATTAGTCTGATAGAGTTTAGGCCAGCAAGGCCTTGTTTGTTTATTGCGTTCCCATCTCTCTATTCTGCTGAATCCTATTCTATCCAAAACAGTTTATTTTACTCTACTGTATCATAATGTGCTATGTTAACCCTTGACTTTTTAATTACGTTTAATAAAATAAGAAAGTCGGCATTTATTGCGTAAACCTAAACAGCAACAAGCGTAAACCCTGATACATTGCAATTCCATTTGAATATACATTTCAATGATACTGAAGGACGATAATTTATTTATTTATTAAAGAAATAACGTAAAGCATGTCTCTCTCTCTCTCTTTTTTTTCATGAGCCAACATGGCTGACCCGAGCAGCACCAGCTTCCACTCACGGACGGCTCCACCAAACGGAGCGCTCGGAAACCGACGCGCGCATGCGCAGTGGCCTGTGTACCGCGTCGCTGCTGTTTTTTTCTTTCTTCTGTTTTTTAGGAGGTCGGGTGACGTCATATCTCTGGAAAGGAGCTCGCTCGCTCCTCTGACGTGTCTGTGTGTGTGTGTGAGAGAGCGCGCGCGCGCGCGGGCGCCCTGGAAAGCCGTGCACGCGCGCTTCAATTGTGTACGTATGTATGTGTGTGTGTGTGTGTGTGATGTGTATGTGAATGCGCGTGCACGTCGTGAACGTGCGAGAGTGCGCGCTCACGCTCCGCTTCCGAGCCCTAGCATCAGAGGCGGCGCGGCTTCAATGACTTAAAAGGTGTCCTTTGCACGTGCGCGTTTTATTTTATTTCTTGTTTTGTTTGTGTTGCAAGGTAAACAAACATTCTTGAATACTGCGGTTCCTGGGAGGGAGAAAGGGAGAGATAGACAGACACACGCACGCACGCACGCACGCACGCACACACACACACACACACACACACCACACACAGTGGCCGGTTGTGATTTGTTAGAAGGCAGTGCTGGTGAGAGGAGACACACTGAGCCTGGAGTCTGTATGGCCGCGCTGTTTCGCAACGCGTCGCCTTAATAAGGCTTGGAGAAATCATTAAAACCCTGTCCTTTTTTATCCCTCATTCCCCCCCATTGCAGCGCCTCCTTGGTGTTTATTACCTCGCCGCCATCCAGCCCTGCTTCCAGTTTGCTCGGCATTAGGGGAGAGCGTGGTGCGTGGTGGTGGTGGTGGCTCGAGGGGAACAACGGAGGAGCACTTCTCGGCGGATTTGATGAACCATTCGCCCCGTTAGCGCTGACAATCCGACCAGGAGAGCATGCTTCCTCCCTCCGTGTTCGCCCTTGGATTCCTTCTCGCGCTGCAGGTCCTTCCGAGCGGTGCTGCTGAAGGTAAGCCCGAGGTGTTTGTTTCTTGCTTTTGTTTGATAACATTTCTCCGAGCCGTGCATTTCTCTCTTCCACCCCCCCCCACACACACACACCCCCGACAAACGCCGCTTGGACAGAAACGCTCCCTCGTGAATCCTCCCTCATCTTACCTGGACCTGAAATGTCTGGACATCTACCTAAAACCTAAACCAGCAAAAAATAATAAGACACCCGTTTGTTTGTGCCCCCCCCTTTGGATTTGTCCATGGAGCCATTTCGACACTGCTACCTGCTTGTTTACAATCCGGTAGATCCCTAATTCTAGATGATCCTACAGACACCAATCCTTTCCCAGACATCCCACACTCCGATTAGGATTCGTTATACTGCGATGATGATGATGATGATGATGATGATGATCAGTGTTACTGGGCCACGTTCGGATCCAGTCTCTCTGTTGCATGTCATTGATCCGGTTCTAGGCCGACTCGGGCTGTTTCATTGCTACGCGGCGAATATTCGATTAATTACCCGAATCTTGTCCGATTATGACATCAGTAAGGCTTCGATTCATTTGTATCGTCTTATTTATAAATGGAATTGGAAATACAGACATGTATCATCCTCATAGGATGATATTTGGTCTGGGATATAAATTATTAATTTTGATGTCACGTGATATATATATATATATATATATATATATATATATATATATATATATATCTATATATATATATATATATATATATATATATATATATAATCTATATATATATATATATATATATATATATATATATATTGGCTCTCATGCTTTCCTCCAAGCTGTTGATTGCAGTGTCCTGAAGGAAAATAAAACTGTTATTTAAAAGATGGAAATATTGCTGTCTTGCACAGCGGACTGTAGATGCGTAAGATGCTGGTGTGTATCCTGCAGCGTGGTCTTACTGTAAAGCAGGCTGATGTAGTTCAAGCTGTCTCTCTGTTCTTGTTTTCCTCGCTTAGGAATAATCTTGTTTATTTATTTTTAGAAATAAGGCAAAATAAAAATCGGCCCTGTTTCGACTTGATTTCATCCGACCTCTTTATTGGGACCTGGGATTGTTTTCTCTCTCTCCCTCCCTCTCTCTCTCTCAGAATGGACATTTTTTAAAGTTGACCTGGTCCCCCCCCCCCCCCCCATATTATATCAATTAGTGCTTTCGGACAAAACCGGATTTCTCATTGAATCAGAAGGTCACAAGTTCAAATCCCAGCATCGTCAAGATGTTCCTGCTAAGCCCTTGAGCAAGGCCCTTTTTATGTGGATAAGGGCATCTCCCATATGCTGTAAATGTAAAAAGAAACTTGTAGTGCAGTTACACCGTCCCTCGCGTTTCTATTTATTTATTTATTTATTTAAACATCCCACTGAGAAATCGTAGTAGCTACATGTAGCTAAACAAACTCCAATAAGGAAATCCATCTACAAATCAGTGTGGCTTTTTCTTTTGTACGTTCATAATAAAGAGCACTGATAATGATAATGAGATCCTGCATTTTAGATACCCCCCCCCCCCCATTTTTGGAGAAAAATGCACGCTGTGTGGAATCGGAGAAACACAGGACCACACGGACCCTAAGATTGTCATGTGTTCACACAACATATACATAATGGCAATCGTTTAATTGTTATTTGTTTGTTTATTCGACCAGATACAGTATTGTACAAATGCGTTGTCAGAAAGACAGAATCTCCTGTGGGTCCATCGAGCGTCATTTCTGTCTATCCTGTTATTGTTCATTGGCCTTCGCTTTAATAATTAACTTTGTAATTGATACAAATACGCGCGGATCTTTTTGCTCAATCGTTTTTTTTTAGTTTGGCTAAATAAATGCACTAAATGTATAATTCGAACCGTTCGACTGTTTCTGCTGAAATACAGCCAAATTCCTTCAGAGACAAGTGTATAAATTATGCATTCTTTATTTATTTATTTTTCCTCCCCTGAGGCTTTTGCAATGCCGGCCCCTGTAAAAGTTTAAAAGCTGCGGATCAGCACCTTTTTTTCCGGAAGCTTTCCCAAAACTTTGTTTTTTGGTGAAATCTGGTTTGGAAATTCCCTTTTTTTTCTTTTTTTTTTTAATTGTCCATACGTCTTAGTCAGTATTTTCTTTGTTTGGTCTGTTTAATAACTTTGTTTTTCGTTTGCTCATTTCGATGCTTGTAATTACGTGCCCCTGTAATGATAGAGTCGGTTTTACAGTAAACACAGGGAAAGGAAGCCGCGTTAAAGGAAACAATAAGGCGTCGAATTTCTGGCGCTCGCGTCTGACGCGTACCGAAGTTAAATATCAGAGAATTAAGTGTTAATGCCATTGGGAGGGGGGGTGGAATCCCAGATCGGACAGCTGGGATTAAAGTCAAGAAGGAAATGCGGCGCGGGGTCAAAAGGGCGTTTTGAATAGAATGGACGTAAACACCGTTATCACGGCGCGCCGATTTGGATCGCTGCGTCAACACGGTTATCGCGGTGCCACCCGGAGGCTGTTTGATTTGCGCGACCCCGGGTGAAGGCGTTGCGAGTCCCGGGGTGAATTTCAGCGGGTTTGATACTTTCATGGCGTTTTGAAGTTGAAATAAGCGCGCTTTTAATGTAAAAACCGTCGCGTTTTGCTAAGACAAGAGATTCGGGGATTAGTTTAGTAGGACGATGTTCACATGTTGGAAAATTCTAGAAAAGCCATAGAATTTGTGAAATCAGTCCTCAAAATCTCCTTTTTTCCGGAAAACGGGATCTTTTGTTACCTTTTGAGGATTGTTTGAGGATTTTATCCTGACAGACGTTTGTAACTAAAGCGCTAAATATGCGTGTAATAAAAAACGCCTTTATGCGATTTCCACGCAACGCATTTTGTAACAATACGACGCTGCACGCTGTGATTATTTAGTTTCTCTCGTTTTTTTTTTTTTTTTTTTTTTTTTAAACCTTTCCGAGAACAGTCTTGCGCAAACGTGCGTTGGCGACATTTTCACAAATGCTGTTCCAGGCCGCGTTCCGTATCCCAGTCAGCACCAGAAGGCTGACTCTCATCACGCTGACAAGTCGAACGGCGCGTCATAGCGCAATCCTGCCTCCCTTTTTTTTCCACTCGAGCCACAAACGGACAAAAAGTCCCCGATAACCTCCGGACGACAGCGATTCATAATAAGACCGTCGGAGCCAGACTAGATCAACAAACGATTAGGAGGGATGTTGTCTGGAGGATAAAGACTGTTACAGTGTGCACTTTTATACGGGAAAAAGAGTACTTTTACTTTTTAATATGTACATTCTTGAGTGAAAAGGGGCACGATGGCTTAACACGTTCGCCTCACACCGCCAGGGTCCGGGTTCGATTCCCATCTCGGCCATGTGTGTGTGGAGTTTGCATGTTCTCCCCGTGCCTCAGGGGGTTTTTCTCCGGGTTCTCCGGTTTCCTCCCTCCCGGTCCAAAAACATGCACGGTAGGTTGATTGGCACCTTGGAAAATTGTCTCTAGTGTATGAATGTGTGTGATGGGTTGGCATTCCATCCAGGGTGTATCCTGCCTTAATGCCCATAGACGCCTGAGATAGACACAGACTCCCCGTGACCCGAGGGAAGATTGGATAAAGCGATAGAAGATGAATGAATGAATCTTGATCGAGTCAGTTTACTGACGTGCAGAAAGGCTTCTGTGAATCTAATAGTGTCGAAGTCTATGAACCCTTTTTTTTTTTTTTTTTTTAAAGAATCATATTGAATGAAACTGAAAAAGAAATATATTTTATATCAATATTAAACAGTGTTCTGAATGTGTTCATCACTTTCTTGTGGTTATTAGGGATTTTTTTGGGGGGGGGGCTGTTATGTAGAGCTGAGCGATGTGTCATAGAAATGGAATTATTTTCGAACGGAAATTCGATTTTGGATACCGTGGGAAAATGTGTCGTAGATTTTGACCTGTTTTTAATTGGTGTTTTGGTGTTTGCCACTGTCATGTTTATATCGCAGGGCCACGTAAACCTCCCCATTCCCATTCAACAAGGTTGTTTGAGGTGCTGGAATAAATGAGTCGTGCCGCTTTCTTTAGTCGCCACAAACTTTAGAGACATGTTACATCGCGGATTTGGTTTGTTGAACGTCTGAGGTTGCAAACATGACTGATGAAACCCCGCCCCCATCTTGAAAACGAGCTTTTCGGATTGGTCAGAGCACCGCCATGTCGCGAGTGTAACGCAGGGCGGGAGGCGGAGAACTACGGAAGCTCTCTGTGAGGGAAAAAAAACGGTAAAATCTCAACATCAACACGAACCATAAATCCATTATGACGATTCATCTCCCAGATCTACTGTTATTTTCTGTTCTATCGTTCATTTGGAGTGCGATGAACAACTAGAAAAAGCATTTTTATTTACCAATCACATGTAAAACGCACCACACACTGGTTGCACACCGCCACCATATTCTTTACCTGTACCTTACATTTCTACCACCTACATACCAAGGCACGATGCGGTTGCCGATGGGACCCCTTTTACCTAGTGGTGGGAGGATCAGGATTTGTGGAGCGTCGGCTGAAATGTTTAAAGCCAAACAGTCGCAGAAGTAGAACATGCGGTGCTCTCGGATGAGGATGTTGCTAATGAATTGCTGGCTAATTGGGCGGCTTGCGATTAATCCACAGAGATTTGTCTTAATAAGCTTAACTGGCTAATGAGTTTGCAGTGCGTTAGCCTTCGATTTGAATCTGGAAGGCGTTGGGAAGGTTGTTGGGTCAAATCGCATCCCTTAACCACGAGTGGATGGTTAAGGGCTATTATTGGATATGCAAAATTCTGGTCATGTATAATAGTCAAATATATTCAATCTTTGTATACTAAATAGCTAATGCTAAAGCTCAATGTTGTGTTAGCTATGTACTGCGTCAGCTATATATAGTTGAAATGACCATTGAGGGTCAATAGAGAGAGAGTTATACGTTTCCTTCACCGGAAGGCCTAGAAAGGAGTGGATCGGCTTAGACATACTTGTGTGGCCTGTGCAGAGCACCTGACGTCAACCGTTTGTGTTGTAAGATCCCTGAACCGTATTGCAACTGATATTACTGGTAGTCTTACGCCCGAATAAACAAAACCCCCGCAGCAATTCTAGTGGAAAGCCTTCTCAGACTATTGGTCGCAAAATATCGGTCACACAATAAAAGTATTGCTTAAATACTAGCAATTCTGAATACATAAAAGCTCCGATACGATTTGATGGATCTGTACATCTCTAGTCTAGTCTAGATTGCATGATAACATAGGTACCTCGTATATTAATAAGCTACCTTGTATATTAATAAGCAGTATTTGCTAGATAGGTGTAAATGCGAGCCGCTATGCTTTGGCTGGAATGTTTGTTTATTCATCCCTATGCCACACACATGGTATCTTTACGCCGTTTTTCGAAGTGGCCACACCTTTTGAGATTTGTGCATTTACTGTCTTTTTCCCAGAAGACTTGGAAGCGGGGGATTAGTGTAAAGTAGTGCAGGTCTTTCAGCAAGGCTTGTTGTTGGCGAGCGCGAGCGCAACCAGTGAAAGGATGTTTGTTGACGACGATAGGCAGGATGCACTGTAATTGGCGCTTTTCGGCTCGGGGCTTTTTACTCCGTTTCCGAGCCGAGGGCGAAAGGAGGAGGGGGGGGGGGCAGATTGCTCCATGGTGTTAAACAGAGGAAGGTAGGTGGCGTCGATGTGGCAGGAAACATGTAGGTTGCCGACACGCCTCCCAACCTACGTAAACTAAGCGGCTCCATCCGAAGAGTGGCGCGAACATGTCTCACCGGTTCCTCGCTGTGCCGCTAATCTGCGACGCTTCCCCTGTCCCTCGGTTTTCACGCCACGTGCGAACTTTGCCACTCAAACTTCACGAGCGTTTGCACGTTTGCCTTGCGGCCTACGCAGACGTGCGAAGACTTCATTTCCTTTTGTGTTGCTGCATTTTATTCTCTTCCTTTTATCTGTCTTCCCTTCAATCCCTTCCCCGGCCTCGCCCTCCGTCTTGTGAACTCTTCACCTGAGACACGAGGCTGATCATTTGATTGTGGTAAAACGAAGCCGACGTTCCTGGTTGCTCCTCCCCAAGACGGCTCTAATACGCTTCCAAAGTTTCAAGATCTCACAAATGGATATAAAGCTTGAAGGGGGTTTGAATTGTGTGTTTATTGGGGGTGTGTATTGTTTGGGTTTAGGTCATATGGGTTTGGAATATTTCGGTTTGTACACATTTTGTGGGAGTGGTCAGGCTTCTCGAGGGGGAGGGGTCGAAGTTAGACAGGCTTTCTTGCCGTCATGCATTTTGCGGGAGTGGTCAAAGGTAGTCAGGGTTTATGAAGGAGTGGTCAGGGGTTAGTCAGGTTCTTTGTGGGAGTGGTCAAATGTGATTGGAGGAGTGGTCAAAGGTATTTTTTTTGTGGGAGTGGTTAGGCTTGTGGTCATGATCAGTTTTTTGTGGGCGTGTCACAATTTAGTCTGGCAATTCTGAGGGTGTGGCCACGGTTAGTTAAGGTGTTTCTTTTTTTTGTAGGGCTTGCCAAGGTTTTATAGGAGTGAACAGGGGTGATCCGTTGTTTTTGGGAGTGGTCAGAGTTTGTCAGGCTTTTTGCACAGTACTGGCAGACTTTTTGGACCCATGCACCTCTAATGTAATGTTTTAGAATTTCGAATTACGAACACTCTCAAGTGCTTATTCACGATTTTCCGTATTATATAATGTGCATTGTGTGTGTGTGTGTGTGTGTGTTTAAATTGTGGTCTGTGTACTTTTTCACCACCTGTACACACGTAAAGAAAATTCAGCCAAGAGATCAGTTTGGAAGTGCTTGGCCTAATTCTTACTGCTACCTTTGCAGGTGTTCCACACCACATGTGAAACTCAACTCAAGTAAACATGAGTGAAAAAGCAGCTGGGAGCAAACCGAAAGAGGCTCTGCGATGGGCGTGCAGCCACGTGTTGCACAAGTCGTTTTAGACTCGAGACTCGCTTCGAGTCCGAAAGGTCCATTCCGACAGAGAGTCATAAAAGCAGATGATAAAAGCGTTTGGAGGTGACCGGCATACTGCCTCAATACTGCAATTAGCGGGTCTCTGGAGTGACATGGAGTTACCGTGCGGTAATGCTTAGATGCCACGCATGGCCGCTTTGTATCCCTCATTTAGCTGTCGTTTCAGGGAAAGAGATCACCAGCGTTGGGGAGAAAACAGGTGTGCTCTGTCACACTAACAAGAAGAATAGCCTTGTCACATGTCCACTATAGGACAGTGAAATTCTTTCTTTACATATAACAGCTTGTTTGGATGTTCAGCCATTGCCTTGTTGGCAAGTTCAGCCATTAGACGGAGGGTTAAGGTCCCAATGGTGATGATACCGGGCCTCGAACCTCCGGCCTACATTACAGCACAGTGAAATTATTTCTCCAGTATATCCCAGCTTGTGTTTTTGGAAGTTGGGTCAGAGCATTGGGTTAAGGGCCTTGCTCAAGGCCCAGGGCTAGAACCCCCGTCCTTCTGATCAGTAGCCTAGCGTCTTAACACATTTAGCTACACCCCTTCCATTTGAGGACAGATGGAAAAGATTTGTGTTGTTCCTGGAGAGTTCATCATGTAGATACTGGGGCTCAAACCCCGTTTTTTTTTTTTATTTGTATGCTTTTATATATCTCTAGGTAATAAATTTAACTGCGCTTGGATAACCATTGGCTAAATCGCAATCACAATCCTTACCTCATAATAATGCCGTATTTGGAATAAACAGGTATGGGGATGGAAACAAATACAGGTACGAGTTTTGTAGCGAGCGTGCCAGAAAGGTTCAAACGGCATCTGGTTGAGGTTAAAGACCGGAATCCTGCACTGTGTTACACGCTACTTATTTTTTTTCCTGTGTTGGTTGTAACGAAGGGGTCAGATTGGAAGTTTCCGGAAGAAACAAATACCACGCTCCTTATTATGATCTTGTTTATTCATCGTTGGTTTTATTCTATTGTGTGTATTCATGCAAATACAAATATTTTCTACACAAACGAGGGGAAAGAATTGATGTAGGTTGATGAAATGTTCAGGAACAATGGAAATCTGTCGTAAAATAGGAGGGGGGGGGGGTATCTTGGTTGTTAAGGCCCTGGGTTACTGATAAGAAGGTCAGGGGTTCGATCCCCGGTATTGCCAAGCTGGCAAAAACGTGGGTCCTTGGGCAAGGCCCTTAATCCTCTGTTCTTAACCCCTGTATTCTGACCCCAACTTCCAAAACCAAGCTGGGATATACGGAGGAACGATTTCACTGTGCTGTAATGTAGACTATTCCGTAAATGTTTTTCCAAGGAGTCATCTGGTTTTGGCTACGCCCACGTACAGACAGACATTTCCAGCACTAAACATCGGCGGGATCGTGTTCCACCTGTAGAATGCATCGCCCCCGAAGATATCATAATCAGGCTTTTCTTCATAACCACGAGTTGTATAAACATCCGCGACAAGTGCAAATAAGCGTCGCCGCGGGGCGTGTCCCAGCCCAACGTTACCGTCTGATCTTTTTTTTTGCAAAAGGACAAACCCGAAGGCCGCGGACTCGTGCGACATTTGTAAGTGCCCCTTTAAAAGGGCTCGCAGGATGCTTTGATCCCTTGCTAATGAGCCACTGTAACTTAGCCGGCTCCAGCGAAATGCACGTCTCATTAAGGCTTTAAAACACCTGAAGCCTTTGAAGACCGTTTGCACTGCGATACACGCCGCGGCAAGCTCCGCTCGGGTCTGTTTGTTAATGGATTTGGTGGGCAGTGGGGATTCTGGATGTTGGTGGCACAGAGCTCCAGCTTGTGCCACACAAGCAGTACTTTCAAATCCCGGCCGGCCCTGCACCGGGTCTCCACTTTGAAATGTACTGTTATGAGCTCGGCCCCACTGAAAAAACCCACTGAAAATTTGTCATAATTTGTATCCTGACACTACAGATGGCTGCTTTTAGTTGGTGGATAGAACACCGGTACAAAACCAATAGTATGGGTAATTATGCGTATACATTAAGTGCATTCTATGTAGTTATTTATTTATTTTTCCGAGCACATCTCTATTTATCTATCCATCTATCTGTCCGTCTGTCTGTCTGAGCTGGGTGATATGCCGTATAAATTTTTTTTTTAACAGTGTTGTATTTCATTTTTCCCAAGTGTAATGCGGGGGTGGGACTACGGAAGCTCGCTGGGCCAAACCAAGGTGAAATCGTAAAATCGATTTTTGTATTTTCTCAATGATGGTTGATCTCCCAGCTCTAGTATCTTTTTTTTTTTTTTTTTATTAATTAATATTAATATTCTTTAAGACTCCTGGGTGTAGAGCAGGCCATGTTGCGATGTATCATCTTTTATAAGTTGCTTTATAAGTCACACATGACCTGTACTTGATATGAATTATTCTGTTATAGAATGCTTTATTTTGCTTTTATGGCAGTGTGTGTTTATGTAGATTTGTCCTCTATGCCACTTTACTTAGTTGATGTAGGGTTCGCAATAGGGAGGAGTGTGTTTTGCTTTACTTTGAGGGATAATGCTTTGGGTAAAGTGTGTGTTTTTAGGTTTTTCTCCATATCAGAATCCCTCATCGTGGCTGTAGTGTCTAATCATTGAGATGTTGATTCTTGTTAGAAAAAGGCCGCAGTTCCTCCTCGTGACGTTTGTCAGAGCAGGTCGCCGACTTTAAAATGCTTCCAGATTTGGTGTCCGCTTACGGTACACGACTTCTAATGTATCGTACTGAAGCGTTTCGACATCGAAAGGAATCGTTTCAGTTTCATGAAACTAAACACACGAAGCTGATACGCACTCATCCCACAAGCAAGATGGATTTGTGTGGGCGGTGCGTTTCGACATGTTTCTTTTTTTCTTCTCTTTTTTTCTTTTTCTTTCGGTGTTCCGTTTATTCGATTTAAGGATTTCAGTCACATTCTTTCCAGCCAGTTCCTTCCAGCACCTCCTGAGTCACACATGCCTTTTTTTTTGTTTTAAATAAGGCTCTACTTGATTCCTTGTCCAGCGTCTTGGCACTGCAGCAACTGCAGGGGTTTAAGGGGAGGAACGTAAATGCCGCAAATGTTTCTCTGCTTTTCAATAATATCCTCATTTCGATCAGAATAAAGTTAAAACTTTGTTTGAGTAAAACGCGTTAAAGGGTTAAAGTATAACGTTCTGATTGTGTTTGACCTTCAGCATTACAAAAAAATTCACTGCAATAAAATTACATAATTATATACTGTACATCTTACTATATACCCATACAACACTAAAAGACTTTTAGACTGTTATTTTTGCATGAGGATTAAACGTTAAAGTAAAAGCAATTAAAAAATATATATTATGGTCCACATTGACTTATTTACTATTTCTATATATATATATATATATATAGAAATCTTGGATCTTGGTCTTGGATTTGATGAACACTTTACTATCACAACACGGGCACAAACGTAGGTTTTTCTTCTTTCCCCATTTGGCTGTACATCAGGGTTAATTAGGCCACGCTGTATGCATCTGTCAGGTGACTGGTGTGCTGAGTCATCATGTGTTTACTCACAATGGTTGATACGATATGCGGTTGTGCGTTCTCAGTGGCTCTACAAATAATAACCAGTGGACCCTCTTTTCATAATCACGTCTCGGGAAAGAAAACTGTAGACAGACCTGCTGCCGTGTCCCTAGCTTTTATATTGTGATGAATTGTGTATTTGTAACAGTGGCGGAGCAGTTTGGAGAGGGAATATGCAGGTGTGGTTGTCGGGTGGCTACTTAGTTTTAGATGGATGGATGGATGGATGGGGAAATGTATGGTGGTGTGGATAAAGAGAAGAATAGATAAATGGGCAGCTGGAAGCGTAGGATGGATGGGGTAGGTGGATGGCCGGATGCCTTGGTGGATAAATAGATAGCTGGAAAGAGCAATAGCTTGTTGTGGACAGTTGGATGCTTGGGTGGATGAAGGGAAGTGGCTAGATAAACAGATAGTTGTGAACTTGCTAGATAGAAGGAGAAAGGGATGGACGAGTGGATAAAAAGAGGGCTAGATAACTAGGTAGTTGGACGCATTAATAGATTAGCGTATAGCTGCAGGCATGGATAGATAGACAAATGGCTGGTGAGATGGATGGATGGATGGATTGAGCAAACTAGGGTTGGTGGATAAATAGATGTATAGATAATAGATAGCTGGAAGCACAGATAGACATTTGTCAATAGGGATGGATTGGGAAATGAATAGTTGGGTGGATAAATAGATGAATAGATTGGCATATAGCTGGAGTTATGGATAGATAGACAAATAGCTGGAGGTGTGGATGGATGCTTGGGTGGATAAATAAACAATGACGGCCGCTTTGACAGCCAGGAGCACGGATGGATAAACATTTAGCTCGAGGTATTGACAGATAAACTGGAGGTGGGGATGGATGCTTGGCTGGATAATTAATGATATTATATTAATTATATTTATAAATGCCCCGGAAGCATGGATACAGAGACATGTAGATAGAGCGATGGATGGATGGATCACTTTAGAAATGGTTTATATATATATATATATATATATATATATATATATATATATATATATATATATATATATATATATATATATAATTATACATTAATTAGTGTAAATACCGGAAAAAAAATGTAAACGGTATTTATTTTTTTGCCCTTTGTTTGTTCCCAAGACAAAATTAGAATCATTCATTTATTTTTTAAATATTTATCTGACTTTCATAGGAAGCTTAGACTAAGATAAGCCGACCCGCCTACCCTTCCACCCATGCCTTTATTTTCTTTTCTTTTTTTTTGAATTATTGAGGAGTCTTTATTATTTATCTTAATATCAACACTTCATTTTTAAAACCCCCGTCTTATCGCGAATGGCTTTCGGGGCAGAAATATTCCGCGAGCCATTATCCAAAGAAGGAGGAATGCGGAGCCTGAACTGCTAGTGCGTCATGCCCAGGAGGGGGAAAAAATGTAATATGCATGAAAATCGTATAAAGATTACCCAAATGAATTACTATGCACCAGGATTCGGCGGTTAATGTGTTCTTGATCGGGAGGTGCACAAAACTTTTCCTACGAAGGGAACCTACCTGACTGCTCCCGTGGGCCCAAAGTAAATATTGCATTCTGCCAAACTTTATATTAATATTAAACTTTGTTCTCTGTTACTTCATGGTTCCTCTATATGTATGAAACAATAAGTAATGTACGCAAGTTAATAAATGGATAAATAAATAGATCGAAAACATAATCAGGTAAACAAGAGTTCAATGCCTAATTCAGTAGACCCCCAATGCTTTTCCTCTTTTATTTTTTTTTCATATTTTTTTTGTTGTGTTTTAATTGTTGCTTTTCTGAAGGGCCGATTCCTCTCACTGAAAGAATGTTCAAGTGGGACACTGAGAGATGGTTTGGAAATTCGACTTGAGTGGCTTAAATTACAGCCCGGCTCCGGCTGGCAGGGTCGGACCGCAGGCCGATGCGGCAGGCAGACATTCCTCCTGCTGAGGAGAAGAGTGGAGGAGGAGACGAGTGCTTCGTGATGAGATCCAGCTCTCCAGCGGCCGCTCTCCCTGCCAGCTCCTGTCACTTCCACCTCTCTTGGGTTGGAGCACAGCTGTCCTGTATCAAGGCCGTCCCCAAAAACTCCAAGCCTGTAAACCTGGGGAAAGTTACGAGGAAAGTAAAAAAAAAAAGTTATTTGTAAATATATATCATAGAGCAGGTTGTAGATCATCTGTTTTTCGGGAGGGGGGGGTTCTTTAAAAAGGTTATAGGTTAAGAATCCGTTTTGATATACATACCAATCAAGGGGGAAAAAACTTGGCTCCGTTTTTGGAAATTCCACAGTTGGTTCTAAAAAGCATGAAAAGGCTTTCGCTCTGCTTTACGAGCTGAAGACGACTTGTTTGCAGATGAAATCAATTAGGAGGTGCTGGAATGTGCAGCGGTGGTCTGGTTCTGATTTAGCGGAGCGGTCTGGGGTTGTGGGTTTTTTTTTTCTTTTCTTTTTCTCTCCATGTTTTGGGGTTGTCGGAGGCTAGAAGTGGGTCAGATCTGGCCCTGAATGGCATATTGGTCTCCAGTCTTTGGTTTCGCTATGACTGGAGCAGATTCAATGACTCTGCCAATGTGGTTTGTTTTTTTTGAGGGGGTTTATTCTTCAGAATAACTTGTGTGGCTTTGCTGTTTTTTCGTCAACCACATCCTCTCGCGTCTTTTGTTATCCTTTTGTTCACATCGACGTGCGAGCTGTTTATTGAGACTTGTTGGGAGACCCCCAAGTCTCTTTGATGGTGCTTTGTATTATTTTTTTGTATTATTATGCTTTATGGGCTCAAATGTTTCATTATGTCTGAAGCAAATATCATACGCATGTAACTACATTAAAATAATGCAGCAAATAAATTCATTAAGACATAAATATTGTATCTTTAGTTTCTATTTAGTAAGGTCTTGGTATTAGTGAGCTAGCTAGTTAATTTATATCAATATATTTTTGTGATCGTCTGCTTTCACCATATGCAATGGATTCATTAAAAAGTGTCAAATATTTTATATCAACAATAAATCTGAATATATTGTATGTTTTTATGATGTTTTTGTGGAACTTCCCTGAGTGTTGTCATCATGTTACCCATCTATGTAGCGTTTAAATATTAAACAAGATTATAAATTTTTTTTTTGTATAATGTGGCTTTCCGTCCAGGTTTCTCTCAAAATCCGGTCAGTCTAGCGCTTATTACTAGCTAGCCATGAAGATTATAAATAAAAAAAAACAAAACAACAACTACAACAACAACATGCGTCCAGGTTAGCTTGCTGGTTCATGTTAGCTAGCTAATTTGACATTTTACTGTTGCTTAGTAAGCCTCTTGGAAAAACTCAGTTCATGTTGGATATTTGGTTAATTGAAATAAATGATTAGCATTGCTTGTTTATGTTAAAAAGAGAAGATAATCTAAATTTTTTTTTATTTTTAAAAATGTGGTAGAAAGTCCTTTAGCTTTTGCTAGCTTGTTGCTACGTAGCAGCTACTACTGTTTCTAGTACTTTCTACCACTCGTGTGTGTGTGTGTGTGTGTGTGTGTGTGTGTGTGTGTGTGTGTGTGTGTGTGTGTTTTTTTTTCACACACGAGAGACAGACTTTGTCCCATGAATGCTTGTGTGCAGCAGATATGATGAAACCAGGGTTGGAATTGTGCGCTATTTGACACAGTGGCTACTACTTCACAGATTACACTGCGCTATGTTAATTCATTAGACATCCTTGTATTCCTCATTCGCAGTACATACGGGGCGTTGTGTAAATGCGAAAGAGTTCGTTGTTATTCGACAGGTGGCGAAATCGTTGCCTGACTGTAACGTTCCACCGTCCCTCAGCTCCGATGGCAAAACCTTCTGCCGCTATATTTGACGCCTGAGGTTTGCGTGTTAGCTTTCCAGTTCCGAATATTCCCAGCCAGGTCTACTGTGACTGATTGGAGCAGACATGCGAAGTGGCTTCTGCCGTCCAGGTATGCCTTGGACAAATATTATGGCGAATTCTGCAGCTTGGGTCTAGACCTTCGTGTTTTCCCGGACTGGAAACTTTCGATGTTTCTTGAGTTCCTCGCGCATCGATCTTAATATCGACGCGCTCGCTAAAACAATCAGGCCTTTAAAGAGAATCAGATGTTTAGGTAATATGTTTGTGACCCTGTAGGCTATGAATCATGTCTACTATGTGGTGGAATATCAATCAGGATAGCTCAGGGGCGTGGACGATTTTAATGGGTTTGTGTTTTGTTTGTTTGTTTTTTTTTTTTTTTGGAATTTGCTTCACTTTTATTAGCAATGATTCTCATCAGAAGTCATTCGTATTTAGCTTAAGAAACGCTGCGTCAGGCTACGCTTGTGATCCACGACCACACCGAAGTGATTCACAAACGATTAGCGTGCTAAAGCTTTCAGCTAAATGACTGTTTCATTAGATCATGAAGGAAAGTTGTGCAGTTTATAGTTAGATATAATGCTGTGGAGCATCCCAGAGACAAATTGGTTCCTGGTCTGACCAACATTATTAGCTGCGATAAACAACTGTTTTCTCACCAGCCAAGAAACCGCAGAAGCATAAACTTACTAAACAATAATTCTTACTAACCAATGAAGAACCTGATCTCTGTAATAGAACAGAGTGATTAATCTTTATTATTGATTAATTCGAGTTTATGGTTTATATCCATATTGAAAAACCAATTGCAATTTCACTTTGGTTTGGCACAGAAGGCTTCCGTAGTTCTCTTGGGGAAATATGAAATACCACATGGCAGCGCTCTGACGAATCCAAAGAGCTCGTTTCCAAGATGGGCGCGATTTCATTTCCATTTCCGCATGGCGTTGGGTTAATCAGGCTACCGATATTCCGTGCATTTCTGACCCCAGATCTGTTATTCCGAATACCTAGCCATTGTTTATTAGCCGCGTGGGATCTCGATAACGGTACTACTTGGCGCGGCGAGGTTTTTGCCAGAACGTCGCTATTGAAATGCCCCTGATGTTTCCCGTTGGTCGCAGTCCCAGCGCGACCAAATAAAGCCCTTCTTCAGTTCGACCCTGGCCTCGCTCCTGCGTCTCAGCCGTGCCAGAATGATTAAGTCCCCCCCCCGCCACCGCCCTCTCCTCCCTTGTCCCGTTAATTTTGCACCTATGCAAATCAGGCCGTGGTTTTGGCTCGCGGCCTTCGGCAAACGCCACCACAGCATCCAAATTAGATCTCGATGCACTTGCGGTGTGAGAAATAACGGCCTTAGACCGTAACCCCCAATCACCACCACCACCACCACCGACTCTGCAGCTTGCGCAGCAGGAATTTCTTGCGGTCTCTCTTGTGCTCGAGTCTGGGCAGAGTGTAAATATAGACCTCTGCTATGTTTTCGTTTCGGTTTGATTTTTATGCAAAGTCATTGGGAACGGCGCAGCCAGACACGAGGAAAGCAATTCCGCTTGTTAAGATGGATTGCGGGGTGTGCCGTCTGCCCAGACCTGATGTAGAGCTACTCCGTGCCGTTAATAGTGCTTACACCGCTCCGAATCGCTCAGTTTGGAGGCTCCCGAGATGCTAATAACCAGGAGGAATTAGGGTTATTGGGCCTCGCGCGTGAAAAGTGGATTCCCTCTGGCGATCACTTAGACCGTCTACTCCTCTGACACTAAATTTCATTAAAGTCTCGCTCTTGGCGGGTACGTTTTCGGGTTGAACCCATCATCTAAAGTCCATCTACAGTACGTGGTGTATTGGAACTCGGCCATACATAGTTTCTCCTTAGACAGCTATGACAAAGATGGATGCCTCTGGAAGTGCTAGCATTGCAACCCGTGTACAACATGGCGAAGGTCCTGTTCATACATCCAGCTCCGTGAAGATGTGCTTGTCCTAGGGTTGAGTGGGAGATCTTGGACACGCTCAAGGGGACTCGCGAAACCTTTCCTGAATAGATTGGAAGATTGCAGGTTCAAATCCCACCACCGCCAATGTTACCGCTAGTGGGTCTTTGAACAACGCCCTTTCCCCTCGATTGCTCAGTTGTAAGTCGCTGTGGATGAGCTCGTCTCCTGGGTCTGCTAGTTGAAGTATGAAAAGTCCTACACAACTGGTTTCCTCCAGCTTTGGAGTAACTGTCTGAGGAAAACATGGCTGAAAGAGTCCCTTTACTTTTTCTCTGTGCATTATAGATAGACTTGAGATGATGGTTTCACACGGGACATTATTGCTGTCTTGGCTATTGATTTGTCTGTGACTTAGTTCCAGAACATTTTCTGGAAAATCAATTTCCTCGTTTCCCTAATCGTATTGTGCTCATATGCTAGTATTTATAAAAAAAAAAAGTCAGCGGAAATGACGACTTTTATCGCAGCAGGGATCAGACCTTCCCTATGTCCTCGTCCCTGTAAGAGATGTACTTAAAGGCAGATATTATCTAGGCCAGACAGAGGGATTAAGTAAAGGACCGCTAAAGTCTTCAGCTGAGGAAATGATACACTAGGGGCCGAAACGGTACACAAAATGCCCCATAGGCATACAGAAAATACCGTATAGTTGGGAATCTAGAAGACTGGTAATGGCACCTGTTTGTATTATTCTTTTTTTTAATGATTCAGCTTGGGGTTGAGGCAAAGAAATATAAATATAAATATCCATTTATTGTGGAGACTGTCCAAAAATACAATGGCGTTCTACCGATGCGACAGACAAATCGTCAGTAGCTACGGGACTGCCCCAAATATGCCGTCTTTATTATTATTATCCCGTTCCGCTTGAGTCACGGTGGTCAGACGTCCGTGTGACAAAGGCAAGAACCCGGAGGAGTCTACATCCTGTAAGTTTGTGCACGGGTAGGACACGATGTCAAAGTCGAAGATAAAGTAGATTTTGCTTTCTCTAGGTATTTGGATTGAGTCTCCTACGTGTACGTAACTAGAGTCAAAATTCATTCGAGGTTGCATTTTTAGGTTTCGCGCCCATCCATCCATCCATCCATCCATCTATCTATCTGTCCTCTGTCTGTCTATCGATTTTATCACATGGTGATGTAGTGCATATTTTGTCTCTGATGTGTTTAAAATTTACTGTAAGGACCCTTGTAGCCCCTCTACAACATGCTCAAGGAACATAGCTGGACCACCAATCAGAGCTCAAGAAGATCTCATATTTGTCCACCGACGTATTCAGCAGATCCTTGAATCTATTCGTGCAGGAGAGCGGGGAAAAAAAAGTGTATTTTATAAGAAGCTATTTGGCATCATCATCGGCAAGCATAAAATCAGCCATGACTTGATTTCTGGCTGTAATTAAAATTAAAACCAACAATAAAAATCCCTCCACTTTTTTTTTTTATTACCCTTTTTTTTTTTTTTTTTTTAACCGACCCCCCCCCCCACCCCCCCCCCCCCCCCCCCCCCCCCCCCCCCCCCCCACCCCCCCCCCCCCCCCCCCCCCCCCCCCCCATTTTTCTTTTACTACCTCCGGTTGCCAGGGACGACTTTTCCTTGCCAAAATCTTCCCTAAGCAAATCCTCCTTACCATTTCTCTTTTCATGTTTTCATGTTCGTTACAGCACAGACCAATCGCTAGGTATTAATGACAATAAATGTCCAGTGCATATAACCCCCCCCCCCCCCCCCCCCCCCCCCCCCCCCTTAATTATTTAGCGTATCAATATCATCACCCGTTCTTCTCCGATGTTCTGGAAATACCTTTTGTTTTTATAGAGGCTCACTGAAAGCCCACATGATGTAAGTCTCCTGAGATTTTTTTTTTTGAGACTTGGCTAGAGCGAGAAGGCTGCCGGAAAGTCTCTAATAGCAGGCGAACCCTGGAGAGGTCGAGTGACCAGAGCTTGGGAGTGCCAGAAAACCTTTCCTGATTGGTCTCTTACTGATGGCTTTCATAGTTTTTCATTTTACCGATCAAATCAGTGTTCCAGTGTAATTCCGACTAATAAAGGAAAATGCTCTCCGCCTTAGACTACAATAAAGCGTCCCTTTTTGCTTAATTGGGGTCAAAGAGAGACGTTTTTGACAACTTCTTTCTGCCTTAGTTTGTTTTAACTTATTATTCTTTTAGTATTTGTTTATGATTATGCTTTTGCGCATTTTTATTAAAACTTAAAAAAAATTATTCTCTGGAAATTTTCTTTTAGTTTGTTTTTTTAAATTCTTAATTAAAAAAATGCTAATGACTCAATGATATCCATATCTATCTATCTATTATCTATCTATCTATCTATCTATCTATCTATCTATCTATCTATCTATATATCTATATATCTCTATATATCTATATCTATATATATATATATATATATATATCTATATATCTATATATATATATATATATATATATATATATATATATATATATATATATATATATAATATATATATATATATATATATATATATGGTGATTTTGCCGGCGAATAATAGTTAATGTATTCGAGAAAAGAATCTGTGCTTAACACGCCGCTGTGGTTTGCGTTTCCAGCCCCGAAGACCTGCAGCCCCAAGCAGTTTGTGTGCAAGGACCAAGTGACGTGCATCTCCAAAGGCTGGCGCTGCGATGGAGAAAAGGATTGCCCCGACGGGTCTGACGAGGCTGCCGATATCTGTGAGTGATCAGTTTGCATTAAGGCGTGTTATCGGTGCTGGATACGTACTAGCAGTGGATCGGATGAGCCTGGCTAACGCAGCCCAGATAGAGTAGAAGTCATTTCCCAGCCCTGACCCGCCATAGACAGACAGCGAGAGCTTTTGTCGACGTTGATATTTAATGCAAATTCTATTGGTTTAAAAAAAAAGAACGAGTTACCAGTGCTGTTAATAAAAGAAAATGGAATGCGCAATATGGTGGGGATAAATATTGCATTATTTCCCCTGCATGCCCTAAAGTGTTTTCTTCTACTTCCACCACAGCAGCTTGCTACCCATTAAGATGTAAAGCATTGTACAATAATAATTGCGCAACTTGTCAATCAAAACACAACTTGACAAATCTGTTCCCCAAAAGTAAAAAGAATTAACACAAAAACAACACAAATAAACCAAAAAATAACCGTTTTTTTCAATAGTTTATTGAAAATGATCATCACTGACATCAATGAAATGATTGACATCATCTTGGTCTATGACAGAAATTCTAATTTTGACTAATGAGCAAACCCCCTCCCCGTTGCTCCGGTTTTGTTTTAATAATAGGATAGTGACAGTAAAACTGTCTTGGATTTCCAACTGTTAAAATCTACAGTGGTGTGCGAAAGTGTTTGCCCCCGTCTAGATGTAGTTTTCGTATTTTATTTTCCCTTAATAATAACAGCCTTCAATTAAAAACTGCGATTTTTGTGTTCACTCGTGCTATCTTGGACTAATATTTAAATTTGTTTAATGTGAAGCAAAGTCTAGTGTGACAAACAAAAAAAAGGACATCAAGAAGGGGCAAACTCTTTCACACCACTGCACGTCTTTTACATGTAGAGCTTTGGATGAAAACAGAAGCGCACATGAGAATGGAAATATTCGGGTTGTAGACGTGTTTTTTTTTTGTTTGTTTCTTGATAATATTCGAAATGGGTCGCTTCCGAAAAAGAGTGTGTGTTTATTTAATTTTAATTACAAATTTCCATAATTGAAAATTTCCATAATTAATTTTTATTTGTTTCCATTTTTTTGGGTCCAAATTAAGGCAGGAAGTGTGCCGCTTATTTATTGTCCCGCACGTGTGTATGTGTGACACACACACACACGTGTGTGTATGTGTGTGTATAAATATATATATGTATATATATAGGGAGGTGATAGCCCAGTGGTTAAGGTGTTGGACTCTGGACCGAAAGATCATGGGTTCAAACCCCACCACCACTAAGCTGTCACTAGTGGGTCCTTGAGCAAGGCCCTTAACCCTGAATTGCTCAATTGTAAGTCGCTCTGGATAAGGGCGTCTGCCAAATGCTGCAAATGTAAAGTGTATATATATATATATATATATATATATATATATATATATATATATATTTATTTATATATATAATGTGTGTGTGTATGCATTAAATATACTGATCTGTATGTCTTGATTTTTTGTTTTAGTTTTTTCTTTCCTTTTTCATTCAGCCAACTATTTTTCATTCTTTTGTTCTACCTGTAGTTTTTTTTCTTTTCGTTTACTTTCTTTCTTTCACTTTCGCCCCTTTCTTCCTGTTTTGGAGTATATAACGAGGAGAGGAGTGACGAGTGTGGAGAAGACAAATGAAGGAGACGAGTGATATCTCTCTCTCTCTCCTGTTTCTTTAACTCCGAGTCAAAGCTGATTTTTGTGTGTGTGTGTGTGTGTGTGTGTGTGTGTGTGTGTGTGTGTGTGTGTGTGTGGTGTGTGTGTGTGTGTGTGTGTGTGTGTGTGTGAGAGAGAGAGAACATGTGTGAACCAGTACATTGTGGAGTGGCAGTGAGACTTGTCTCCTACAGTGTTATTCCGTCTCAGCTCTTAATTACACACCTGAACAGACACCTCACCTATGCTACAATTACACCTCCCCTCTCCACCATCCCTCCCCCCTGCCTATTTCTCCCTCTATCCATCATTCCTCTTTTTTACCTTAGGGTGGGGGGGGAAGCCCCAGGTTGATTTTCGTCCTTTGGGTCAGTCGTTGTTTACGCTGCTGAAATGATCTGTCTATCCATCTGTCTGTCCATTGGTCTATAAGTTTCTATCCATCTGCTTGTATGTCTGTCCCTCTATCAGTCTGTCTATCTGTCCTTGTATGTGTTTGTATGTCTGTTCCTCTACCTATCTGTACTTTTGTCCATCTGTTTATGTCTATCTATTCTTTTATCCATTTGTATGTCTGTCCCTCTATCTGTCTGTCTATCTGTTGTATGTCTGTCTCTCTGTCTGTCCTTGACAGAAGCAGTTCTATTTTAAAGAAAACAATAGACAATGTTGTGACGAATCTCTAGACTGTAGATGTTCTTTCTTTCTCCCTGCTCTAATCGTTCTTTCCATTCGAATAATTCTCTTTACATTATCTAATAGTTATTATTATTTTTGGACTGTGTGCAAAAACAAAACTTTTTATGCAGCATCTGTATTTGGCCCTAAGGTTGTACATACATCTGCACAAATCTCTACGTCATGTTTCATCACCAAGTAGAAGAGCAAAAGGGTTTCCCTCTGTAAGTCCTGAGCTCCAATCAGTCCAGTCTGAGACGCTGTTAAACGTCTTAGTAAAGCCGCTTATTAACTTGCTTTATGGGTGTAGGAGGGATTGGCTGTGTTTGTTCTTTGGCCTGTACACACACACACACACACACACACATACACACATGCACACGCACACACACATCACAGATCTCAGTGCGCGTGTCTGGATTTTATTTGTTTAGTACTTGTTTACAAGTTTGCCATCCCAGAAGCTTATAATCAGTCCCATGGAGCACCACAGGACAAGGGCAACGCGTCTGAAGTCCATCATAGCGACTCATCACGTACTGCAGCTTCTGCAGGGTCACATAGTTATGGATCAGCATCCAAGAAGTTGTGTTCCTCAGACTCCGGTGGATGCGTGCTAAGAGATCCTGATGACGGTGCAAGTCAGGCTAGAAAGCTACTAGTTGAATGTGTGTGAATTAAATTCTGGGAAAATGATTTCAAATGATTCAGCACATTGTGTTGGTGTTGTCGTGTTTTCGACGTGGTTTATTGATCCCAGCGAGGGAAATTACTGCGGAACAGATTATTTCGTTCGAAAGTAGCGTTCACGTTAACAATGCGTTATTGAGAGTCCTGTTCGTTCCTGCTAGTACGAGCGGCTCGTCCCCGGAGCCATTTGCCCTCCTGACACCGAGTCTTTACAGCTCGCAGCAACGCGCATTACGCTACTAGAGTCTGTAGTTTGTACAAACGCATGCTTGCAGACGTGCCGAGGCAAGTCCGTGTTGGGATGTCGTCGGATGCACTCACGGCTGGAAGTAGAAGCCATCAGTTATGGGATTTTACCTTGTCGAGCGGATTTAGAAACACAAGCACACATTCACACACTCATAGAATAGATGATGCAATGCTGGTGGCCTCCCGTGTATGTAGAAGCGATGTTACTTTGACTTCGGATATGAGTATATCGGGCCACTTTTTTTTTACTTCATGGGTGTGTGTCTGTCTGTCTGTCTGTCTATAGTCTCTGTCTGTCTATCTATCTATAGTGTCTGTCTATCTATCTATCTATCTATCTGTCGTCTATCTATCCATCTATCTATCTATAGTATCTGTCTATCTGTCTGTCTATCTATCCATTATGTCTATCTATATATCCATCTATCTATCTATAGTGTCTGTCTGTCTATCTATCCATATATCTATCTATCTATAGTGTCTGCCTATCTATATATAGTGTCTGTCTATAGTGTCTGTCTATAGTGTCTGTCTGTCTATCTATCCATAGTGTCTGTCTATCTGTCTATAGTGTCTGTCTGTCTGTATCTATCTATAGTGTCTGTCTATCTATCCATCCATCTATCTGTAGTGTCTGTCTGTTAATCTATAGTACCTGTCTGTAGTGTCTTTCTGTCTGTCTATCCATTGTGTCTGTCTGTATAGTGTCTCTGTCTGTCTTATTGTGCATGCATCTCTCTCTCTCTCTCTCTCTCTCTCTCTCTCTCTCTCTCTCTATATATCTATGATATCTCTCTCCTCCTCCGATCTCTCTCTCTCTCTATCTCTCTCCCTCTCTCTCTCTCTCTCTCTCTCTCTCTCTCTCTCTCTCTCTCTCTCCTCCGAGGGATAACTCTCTCTCTCCTCTCTCTCTCTCTCTCTCTCTCTCGCTCTCTCTCTCTCTCTCTCTCCTCTCTCTCTCTCTCTATATATATATATATATATATATATATATATATATATATAGTATATATATATATAGATATATATATATATAGTAGTGTATGTATGTATATGTATATATATATATTACACCAAGGTATAGTATATATATATATATATATATTATATATATATATATATATATATATATATAGACAAAATAGTATATATATATATAATATATAATATGGATATATATATATATATATATATATATATATATACATATACATACATATACACACACACACACACAGATATATAGATAAATAAATATAGATAGCTGTAGAAATATCTATCCTTTATATATGTGCATTTGGAGACGGGGCTGTTCTTTAAGAAATTACATATTGACTCACGTGACTCACTTTCTGGCCAATCAGCAACGGAGAACTCAGAGGCTCTATGGGATCACATGTAATTCCTGACTATACTGTACTGCAAATCTGGTGTTAAAGCAAGGCAATGGGAAAGAACACCATTTTGGCAGATATCTCCTTGATGTCTCACTCACACGTGCATGTTTCTCACGCCAGGCAGCCAGAACCACTCCCTCGTCTTCCCCGTCTCCTGTCTCACCCTGTCTGTTTTCCTAACCAACTCCTGTCTGTGTGTGCCATCTACATCTACAGTCAGCCAGCTGTTTTCTGTCTCTTTCCGTCTTTCTCTCTTTCTTTCCAATTGCATCTATTTTTTTTGTTTTGTATATTTTATTCCAAATATTCATTATCTGCCTTTTCCCCCTGTTACTTTTAGCTTGCTTTCTTTCCTTTATTTTTATTCTTTCAGTCTTTTCCTTTTTTCTTTCATTCATGTTACTTGTTTCCTTTCACTCTTTTTTGTTTCTCTCACTGCAGAACATTCTATTTTTTATACTCATCTTTTTTTCTTTTACTTTTTCTTTTCCCTGCATTACATTCTATTTTTCTTTCATATCCAATCTCTCCTTCTGTCTCTTTTCCATTTCCTTTTCTTCTTTGACAGTTTTTTGTGTTTCTCTCTCTCTCCCCCCCCTCTCCACACACACACACACACACACACACACACACACACACACACACCACACACACACACACACACACACACACACACACACACACACACACACACTGATTTTGTATAATTAGAGACCTATCTGCGGTTCAGCGTGATTGCTGATTTAATCTTTAACAGTATAAATAGTCTATAACTGGTGCACAGATAAGACACGCTGTGATAAATCTTCCAACACTTTTTTTTTTTTCCCTTCATCCTTATCTGTTCTCTTGTTTTGGGTCATTAGTGAACCTTTATGCTGAGGTTTTCTCTACACAAATCACAGCTCTTTTTTTTTTTTTTTTGGGGTAATGATCTGCGTTTAGCAGCATTGAGATCATGGGGTGGTGAGAGCTCAGTGTTTAAGACATTGGCCTCTGAGCCAGAAGACCGCAGGTTCAAATCTACCAAGCTGCCACTAGTGGGTGGGCCCTTGAGTAAGGCCCTTAACCCTCAATTGTAAGTCCCCTGCCTCCTGCCAATGGGGGAAACCCACTTGCACACATTTAAATACCCCGCAATCTGCTTCCATTATCATCTACTGCTGGCGGTGATGTCTAATGTCTAAAACCTTCAAACCTTTGCTTCTTGAATGGCCGCCTTTTGCGAAACAGGGTGATTTGAGGGCAATATTTTGGATTCTCTTGTAATAACTGTTGCTGGTCCAAGGCATGGGAGCGTACACGGCAAAACGGATCTGGTTCGAGAGCAAGGTCCGTTTCTCCCGATTGTTTTTGGCCGCCGCTTGTGTGACTCATCTTCTCACGATAATGGACCTCACAGGAGCGACGGACGGACGGAAAGGGACGGTTCACGCTCCGTCACTTCTGAGCGCCTGGAAAACTTGTTGTAATGTGGTATCGGATAAAACCATGTCATCGTGGCGTGTTTTTCCGAATAAAAGAGATGTGGAGAGACTGGACTTGTGTCTTATACAGGGTGGATTCCTAACATACGTCTAGTGGTTTAATTTCCTTCTTATTTTTTTCACTATTGTGTTCTCGAGATTCAGGATGTTAACAGGCAGAGTTGTGTCTTTATCAGGATCGGGTATAGTCGCATGTTATGAAAAATAACCTACCCAGAAACTCATTTATTAATAGTTATGAAAGTAGAGCTGGCGATTATGCCGTATAAATTGAATTTATATTGTATATTATTTTGTATAAAGGGGGAAAATGTGTGCGCTATTTTTAGCCGGTGCTTTTGCGCCATGTTTATGTTGTTTATGTTTACGCCTCCCCATTCAACAATGAGTTAGTTTGAGGTGCTGGAATGAATTCGTCGTGCTGTAGTTTATCACAAACTTTCACAGACAGATTTTACAGCGGGGCTTTGGTTTGTTAAACGTCTAAAGTTACAAACCCGATCTATTTCCGTGGGACTGATGAGACCCCGCCCCTTTGGAAACGAGCTCTTCGGATTCGTCAGAGCGCGCTCCACTGCAAAAGATTGATTTTGGATACGGTGTGGAAAATGTGTACGCTATTTGTACCTGTTTGTAGTCTAGGTTCTGTTCTGTAGAACTACGGAAGCTCGCGGTGCCAAACCGAGGTGAAATCGTAACATCGTATTTTCACCATCTTGAATTAATTGATAATCCGGCTCTAGGTGAAATCATTATCGAGCATTTGATTGGAATTATTATGAAATGGATCAGACTGGTAGAACTCGGTCTTGTGATTGTACTGTAACTGTGGTAAATCTGTCTCACAAGAATAAAGCAGTTATCCATACAATAAAGGAACCTTCAGGACTTCTTGAAACCCCCTACTTTTCTATCTCTGCTACTTTAGTCTGAACATTACGGTAATACAATTACCGCTATTCTTTAGGTGATACCTCTCAGTGGTGGTCTCCCAATCCCTCACCCCTGCGCCTCCCCACGTGCCCGCGAACAAAACACTCCTCCGCCCTCTCATTGTCCGGTGCGCTCGCGCCTTTGTCTCGGCAGCCCACCTTCACCCCCCCTGTTTTGATCTATTGTGAACTCCGAGCGAGACTGAATTAGGAAACTAGGAATTAGGCATAGTCACGTCAGGCTGCACTGTGGGAACACTGACAGGATCGTTCTCTGCTTTGTTTTTTTTTTTAAAGGCAGGATGGATCAGAATGGCAATGCTTTGGAAAGCATTGTATATTTCTAGCCATTTCTTCATATCCAGGTCCAGGTGTATTCACCAGTCCTCAGATTCCTGTACAAAAGCAGAATGAGTTTGGCTCCTCACCGTGAAACATGGTGGTGGCGGCCCCATGCTGTGCGGATGCTTTTTTTCAGCAGGGACGGGTTGATGGGAAAGATGGATGGATCTAAATACAGGGCAGTCTGGAAGAAGACCTATTAGAGGTTGCAAAGGACTTGATTGGCCTTAAACTGCTGAGCTACACCCCTCCGTTTTTGTTAAAGTGCAATGCTGAATATGCACGATAAAATAAGACGGGTCTCTTCAAATGAACGTCACCTGCTTCCGTTTTTACATTTGGTGAGGGGAGGATGTAGTGGTTTAAGTCCCGGGGCTACTGATGGGAAGGTCAGGGGTTCAAGCGAACATTATCCCCAAACTGCCGCCCCTGGGCCCTTGAGCAAGAACCGTGACCTCTGTGCTCCAGGGGGCGCCGTATCATCGCTGACCCTTCGTCCGCTCTCCTTGGAGAACCATTTACTGTAATCCCCAGGGGGACACGGAAATCCCAGCTTTATGGCATTTGGTAGACGCTCTTATCTACTTATCGTTGAGTCGTTATGGCATTCAGCACCTTGCTCTGTGGCCCAGGAAATGATATCATGACCTTTTTAGATCCAAAAGAAAGTTCTATGTCTTAAACTGCCACCTTAAACCCCACTTAAACCAACCTGCCTGGTATTTCTTTGCGACAAGGTTATTGTGTAGTGAGAAAATTTGTCAAATGTACCAACGAGTATCGGCGTGCGAGCGGCGTCTGCGCCCTTCCGGCGGCTTAATCCGGAGTCGGCCGTTTTGCTAAATGACACGGCGCATTACCTAGTTATTACGGAGCCGAGTGGCCGTTAGCGTTATTTATCGCCCCCAAAGTAAACGTTGCGTTTGAGTGCACTTCCCCTCTCTCCTTTATGCCTTTCGGTGGGACGTTAGCTCAAATGATGGGGTTCCGCCCATATAATTCAATCGCGCCGGCTTTTTATTGTTGTTCTACATCATCTCAGGGGTGCAGTGCAACAAAAAGCGAAGATTACAAGGCGCGTGGAGAAATAAGCAGCTGTCCAAAACGCTTGATAAGAGGCCGAAGCGGGGAGTTAGGGAGCACCGAGGGTTGCGGTAAATGTCTGATGTCTCGGACTAATGGACTAATATTTATCGCGTCACCTTTTTACTGTTCCCTGGCTCCTGCACTGTTCTTTTGAGAGAGAGAGAGAGAGAGAGCACGGAGGTGACCAATCAGGAAGTAAACACACGGTATACTGGTGTTAACACATAACCAACAACTTTCTTCCATGCATGTGTATTCAGCCCCCTTTACTGTGGCGGAAAAGCTAGTGTGTTGCGGAAAGCTAACACTGCACATCAGCCCGAATACAATAACCGTGAAACATGGTGGCGGCGGCATCATGCTGTGGGGATGCTTTTCTTCAGCAGTGGACGGGTTGATGGGAAGATGGCCGAATCTATATACAGGGCAGTCTGGAAGAAGACCTATCAGAGGCTGCAAAGGACTTGAGATAGATATATATATATATATATATATATAGATATATATATATATATATATATATATATATATATATATATATATATATATATATATATATATATATATATAAGATATATATATATCGAGAGAGAGAGAGATATAGATATAGATGTGTGTGTGTGTGTGTGTGTGTGTGTGTGTATATATATATATATATATATATATATATATATATATATATATATACACATACACACACACACACACACACACACACACACACACACACACGGTGCAGTACCGGTTTGCTCGCGCCGGCCACCGTTCCTACGCACGACGCCACCATGTAGTGTTTCCAGAACGTTCCGGAGCGGTCGTGATTGAGCAGAGCTGGAAGGATGGAGAGAAGAAAGGGAGGGGAGGCATTGTGGGGGTTTGAGAGATGAGTTTGTTGTGCTTGAAGAGCTGGATCTGGGCCGTGCTTTCCCTGTCTCACCGCCAGCAGCCTCACACACACACGCACACACACACACACACACACAGGCAGGAGAGGTGGGGAGAGGGTTGGAAAAACAAAGAGAGGCAGAACCACACACAGGCACAAACAAAGATTCGGTCGCGCATACTGATTCTTTCAAATCTGCAAAGCCAGTGCTTTTGAGAGTTCAGAGTGGAGGACTCCGAGGTGGGATGAAATGTCCATGTACTGCCTGTAAAAACACTACACTAGTTTACTACCTCGACCCTGTATTACCACCTTTACCACATATCAAGCCCTAGAAGGTTCCACCAGAACATGGGAATTGTCCATCATGATGATATTTGGCTGTACAGTGGAACCTCGGTTTACGAGTGCATCAGTATACTCGAACCCCCGACCTTCTGATCAGTTGCCCACTGATAGCCCTGTGTGTGTGTGTGTGTGTGTGTGTGTGTGTGTGTGTTTCAAGGTATACTATTCAAGTATAATCCATATCCATTTACATTCCCATTTCTGGAATTTGACACGCCCCCTTTTCAGTGCTGTGTGCATTGGAGCTTGGTTTAAGTGCTCAAGGCCTCAGCAGTGGGAAGCTCGGTGGTGGGATTCGAACACACGACCGTCGGAATAGAAGATCAACAGTTGCGTTCGAAAAGCAAGTTGTTTTAACGCGGGTAAACAGGATATTTGTGCTTTTATTTGAGTACTTTGTTGATGCTCGGGAAACTTCAAAATATAGTTGGGGGAAAAAACTTTTCTATCTATATTTTAAATGAATTTGTCTGTAACGACTGAAGCGTGTTTTTCTTCGCTGCGCGTTTTATTTATAGGAACAGCTCGAGTTCGGGATCCGACTCCAACGCGCTCGCTTTCCCGCCACCTGCGTCGATCTGTGAGGCTTTTGGCACAGAAACATTCCTGATCAAAGGGAATTTTTTTCCTTTCCTTTTCTCTTTCTTTTTTTCTTTTACTTGTTTCCTTTACTTGTTTTTGTCTTTCTTTCTTTCCTTTCTTTCCCATTTTCCTTTCCATCTTTTCTTTCTTTCCTTCCTTCTTTCTTTTCCTTATCTCCTTTTCTTTCTTTCCTTCCTTCCCTCTGTTCTTTCTTTCCTTTCCTTTCCTCCTTGTTTCTTTCATTTCCATCTGTCCCTTCTTTCTTTCCTTGTTTTTCTCTTTTTACTGTCCTTGTTTTTTGTTTTTGCCTTCTTTCTTTTTCTTCCCATCTTTCTGTCTTTCTTCTTTCCTTCCTTCCCATCTTTCTTTCCTTCCTTCCTTCCCATCTTTCTTTCTTTTCTTTCTTTCCTTTCTTCCCATCTTCTTTCTTCCTTCTTCCCATTTCTTTCTTTTCCTTTTCATCTTTCTTTCCTTCTTTTCGTTTCTTTCTTCCTTCCTTCCTTCCTCTTTTTCTTTTCTTCCCTTTCTTCTCTTCTTCTTTTCCTTCCGTTCCATCTTTCTTCTTTCTTCCTTTCCTTCCCTCTTTCCTTTCCACAATCTTTTTCTTTCTTTCTTTCTTTCTTTCTTTCTTTCTTTCTTTCTCTTCTTTTCTTTCCGTCTTTCTTTTCCTTTCTTTTTCATCTTTTCTTTCTTTCTTTCTTTTTTTCTTCTTTCTTCTTTCTTTATCTTCTTCCTTTTCTTTTCTCCTTCCTTCCCATCTTTCTTTCTTCTTTCTTCTTTCCTTCTTTTCTTTCTCTTTTCTTTCTTTCCTCTTTCTTCTTTCTTTCTTTCCTTTCCCATTTCATCTTTCTTTTTCCGTTCTTTTCTTTTTCCTTTCTTTTTCATCTTTTCTTTCTTTCTTTTCTTTCCTCAGTTCACTTCACATTATTGATTGTATTTAGTTGTAGAGGCGCCAGGCGGCGAGAGTCTTTCCCATAAATGATTGGCGCTAAAAGCGTAGCGTACACAGGACCGGGTCACGTTGATGATCGCACACGGACACGTTCTTTATGGCTATAAGAGAGAAGACATGCGGACAAAAGTTGGTTTGTGCATCGTGACCATCCCATTTCACATTTAGTCCCACTTTATCTCCCATTGTTATCCCATATGTCCATATGTGTGAGCAAAAGCCACAAGTTTAATTTTGATATTTGAACATGTTGTGAGATTTCCCCCTTCAACACATTCACTAATGCAAAGTGTCATATTAGATATAATGATGTCATATTAGATATAATGATATAATGCACATACAGATTCACATCAAGTATGGGATCTTCTGAAATGTTCACTGTTTTTGAAGCAAGCGCGCCAGGAAGCAAACCGTATCGCAAATAAACTCTCTTTACAACCACGACGGGCAGCAAATCATGTCACGGTGGAGAATCCTGAGGAGAATCCATTATGCGGAAGAAGCCGCACTGGTCTGCCAAGGACTGGAAACCGAGAGCGAACTTTCAGAAAGCGAATGATGACTTTGAAAAAGACGAGAAGGAAGCCGAGATTTTTGTGAAAAAAAAACGGGGGGAAGAACGTCGATAAAGACGAATGTTAAAACAGTACTTTGTTACTTTGACTTATCCTCCGCGCACGTCCTCGTCCTTTTTGGCGTCGTGTATCGCAAAAAAAAAGCCCTTTCTCCTCCTTTCCTGTGCAGGAGGTGAAGCTTTTTCTCCCCCCTTGTAGTGATTTTTATTTAAATAGGTCAGCAGCTGTTATGAGAGAAACACAGCAAGAGAGAGAGAGAGAGAGAGAGAGAGAGAGAAAGGGAAGAAAATGACAAAAACACAGCCAAGGAAAACAGTTTTTCCTTGCAACGTGGGCCGCTCGGGGACAGATCGAGTCAGAACCCTCTGCTTTACCCTAACCAGAACCTCTCTGTGCTTACTCTGCCCCCCCCACAGATATCATTTGATATCGTAAGCCCTATCAATACGAAGGGGGGGAAACCCTCCACAATAGCTCCTTGTTATCCCACTGCATTTTTCTCGCGGTTCCATGTTTTGCTTGGCGCTCGATTCTGGGAACACTCGGGGGCGGTTTGCAAAACTCGGAGGTTGTTGCACCGGATCGTGTTCTGCCAGTCATAGGGATTAGATAAGGGTCGGATTTTGCCAGGTTGCGTAAAATTCAATCAATAAATGCTGATGATGTTTATTTGAAGGAAAAAAAAGCAGCAAACATGGTTGTTGGTGCCAACAGAAGACCGTACACACACACATGCATACAATCTAAATGCACGTGTGTGTGTGTGTGTGTGTATGTATATGTATGCTATATATATATATATATATATATATAGATATATTATAGTATATATATATATATATATATACACACACACACGTTTAGTTGTGTGTGTGTATGTGTTATGTGCATGTGTGTATATGTATGTGTGTGTGTGTGTGTGTGTGTGTATATATATATATATATATATATATATATATATATATATATATATATATATATATATATATATATATATATATATATATATATATATATATATATATATATCATATAAGGTGTGGTGTGTGTGTGTATGGGTATATAGTTTATATGTATGTGTGTGCATATGTTGTCACACACACACACACACACACAGTCATAAAACAAAAAACTGTATATATTTGTGTGCGTATGTATAGTGAAAATGCAATTAAAATGATTAAAACGCCTACAAAAAAGATATATATATATATATATATATATATAAATAATGTCATTTTAATTATTAATTAAATTATTATAAATGTTATTGATTAATTATCACTATTTTTGATATTTACATATTGTGGAATCAATATTTCCAACTTTGTGTTTTTCTTGTTGTTTTTGTTGTCTTTTTTTTTTTTGTCGCTGCCTAATTTATTTGTTTGTTCTGTTCCCCCCCCCCCCCCCCCCCCCCCCCCCCCCCCCCCCCCCAACCTCTCCTATTGATTCACTGATGGATTCAATCACAGAACGAGCGATTGGAATAACACCAAATATTTTCAGCATTGCGATCCAACCTTCTGAAAGACGCAACACATGAAAAACGTGCTACTTTATCTATACTTATATATATTTTTTTGCTTTTGTAAAAAATAAATGCGAGCTTTGGGGTGAATTGAGTCAATTAATGGAATATTAGTTCCATTCTCTGATTTGCAATGTTAATTATCCGTGTGTGTCTCTGTGTGTGTGTGTGTATGTGTCTCTCTCTTCCGTATGGACCGGAGGAAATTAAAATGCGAAATGGATGTTGCACCTTGGAGTTTGCTGACGCACCGGGGTCGGGATTCTGAGTCACCCGTGAAAGTGACTCTCATCAACAAGTCCTTAGTCCACTATTTCGGACCGTACCTCGCATACACCCGCTAAACGGTCTTGCGTTTTGCCGTTTTTTACTTTGCGCATTTGCTCGAAACGCTCTCACCTTCCGCCACTTTACCTCGCACATTATGAAGTGGTGAGTGCGAGAGTGTGCGCTCTGAGGAAAGTGTGAGTCACGACATCGCACGGTCAGGTAAAAAAAAAAAAACGCTTCTCTGCCAAGCGAGTGCTCACGTTTCCATTTGGACGTGTTTTTTTTATTTTATTGAAAGGGGAAAAAAAAGCACTGAGCACAAATGTTCTATGGGACTGGAGACTCCTTCTTTGTTCAATTAAAGATCAGTGTTGCAAAGTATAATGTGGGATTGATTCGTCTAAGAATCGAGTCAAGTATTGTGTGTGTGTGTTACAGGCCACCAAAGCCACGTCTCCCATTGCCCACCCAATGAATTTGAGTGTCGGGGTACAGACACGTGTATCCACCTCAGCAAGGTGTGTAACGGCATCTCGGACTGCGCGGACGGACGCGACGAAGGCCATCGCTGCCGAGGTAACCTTTTCCTCCTCTCGTCCTTCCCACACATACTCTTTGTATTACAAAATGACCCGGCCGTCGATTTCGCCCTTACCCTCTCTGTTCCAGCCTCATAAGTGAGCTACAGCAAAAATCTCCTCATGAGCTGCTTGCATTCTTAACGCTTGGCCCTGGAGATACAATCAAACCCCCTCCACTTAAGAGACAGGGGTGGGTGCGATGAGTACCCCACCCCCCAACCCAGAGCTTTATTGCTCCTCTGCTGAAAATAATAATAAGGTGGCCCCAGGCATGCAGAGTAGCCACTGAATAAAGTGCTGTCTTGAAGGAGTCCGGGTGGAGAAAATAATAAGAATAATAGTAGTAATAATAGTATTGCGCAATCTCTGCCTAGCGTTCGTATTGCGTAAACGAAAATCCACCCTGAACCACTTCTCTAGTAATAATGGCGTTTAACATGAAGGGATCCAAAAATACAGAGTTCATCTCCTCTTTACTCTTAATGATTACATTCATAAAGGAGTTAATAATAAAGCCGGGGGTTAATCCGTTATCTCTATCCGACGCTGGCGTGGGAGAGCGTTGATCATCCTTTAAGGAATGTTTCAGTATCCATAGCTTGACTATTTTTATTAAAAAGAAATACAAAGGGGGCGAAATTAATACCTTAAATGCAATACACATTTATTCTTGACATCCTTTGTATTATTACAATATCCTATTTTATAAAATATATTGTGTGTGTGTGTGTGTGTGTGTATGTATGTATATAGTATATATATATATATATATATATATATATATATATATATATATATATATATATATATCATATATATACACATGTGTGTATATATATGTATGTGTGTATGTATGTGTGTGTGTGTGTATATGTGTATATATATATATATATATAGTATATATATATATATATATATATATATATATATATATATATATATATATATAATAAACACACACACAGATTTAGAATTTATGTGGGCATTCATTTATATCATCACCATTGAATACAGCAAGGCATTATAAGGTTTTTTTTTTTTTTTTAATATAAATATGGCTTAAGTTTTCACCCACGCCACCGTGTGTGTGTGTGTGTGTGTTTTCTCCTGCTCGAAGCTCATGTTTGCGTCCAAAGTCCCGCGCTATTCTGGTTCAGCCGCCCACCTCCTGGATCTCGGTGCTCTGCCAATTGAACAGGCAACGCACAGCAATGCAAGGCAAATATTTAAAGAGACCGCAATTTTGACTTAAGGACTTTTTTCTCTCTGCGTACTAATCTGCGTAATAAGAGCTGCCCCGGCTCCGAGATGAATTACGGATGTTTGTCCCTCGCCCAACGTGTTGCGTTGCGTTCCGACATGTGGCCCGAATTCTTTCCGGAGCCTTCCGTCGCAGATGTGTTTATGCGTCTCCTTCGCGTGTCTTTTACGCAGACGCGCAACTGTGCAGCCGCCAGGCTCGCGGGTCCTTCGACCTTTGCGGTTAAACGCTCCCCCAGTATCGAACTAACTCTGAAACACAAGCTTTTCCTCTTGGCTCTGTTTTGCACATCAGGATTTACTGGAAAACCAAATGTTTCAGGGAAGAAACGGGGTGGGGGTGGGGGGGGGGTTATGCAATACTCCTCTTCTGTACTTACTCAGGTGTGAGTAATCAGGGCCAGTGAAGAGGAGAGCGAGCGTAGAGTATCGCGAGGGGCGAAAGGCTGGAACATTATCACTGCCCAGTAAATCGGCCCACCAGTAAATCTTCAGACTTTTATAGATGGGAATGGGAATCAGGCTGGTTGTAGTATCACCTATAAAGGTATGGAATGATTGGTTGTGGTTTAAATGTTCCAGATCCAATCCGGAAGTTTGATGTTGGGGAAAGTACACCTATATATGGCATGTGGACGTTTCCAACCAGATGTGATTGCATTACATTACATTTACAGCATTGGGCAGATGTGATTCTCCCCCACAAATCGTTCCCTCAGAGTCAGAGGCCCAGTCTTGTATGAAATGTCCCTTCTATTCCCTTCGCTTGAACTCGAATAGCTAAACCTCCTCCAATATGACGATGCCCCCAACGACCTATGAAACCCCGCCCCCCTCTCGGAAAACGAGCTCTTCTGATTCGTCAGAGCCACACCTCCACGGCATATTTCTCCATTATAATGCGGGCTGGGAGGCAGTGAACTACGGAAGCTCGCTGCGTCAAACCGAGGTGAAATCGCAAACTCGCATTTTCGCATTTTAAACCCGAATTCAACGATAACGCCGTTTAATCTCCCAGCTCTACATATCCCTTAGGGATAAATTGGAATGCTGACTGCATCCCAGGCCTTCAAGCCAAGTCAAGGAGGCTTTAATGTCATGTCAACTATTATACAGTGCAGCACACATTGAAAGGAGATGACGTTTCCTCAGGACCACGGTGCTAGAACACCAGGGACCGGTAACTATAAGAAAAGTGCATGCGTGTAAAAAAAACAAGACGACACATTTCTGATACTACCAATCAGTAGTGTGGATAGTCTATATAATAATAATAATAATAAGAAATAATTCTCTGAATGAGCACAAATGAGCATATAGTGGAATACCTTAATGGAAGTTACAATAGCATTAGATTGTCAATGGGAAGCTCAATACACACTTCAGTAGGTGGTAGCACAGTGGTTAAGGCATTAGACTCTGGATTGGACGCTCACAGGTTCACCACCGTCAAAAGCTGCCAGCATGTGGGCCCTTGATCAAGGCCCTTAACCATTAGATATAAGGGCGTCTTCCAAATGCACAATTGTTTAGAAACCTTTTTGTCGCAAACTAATTGAATGTTATAATGAACGACTAAATCTCTAGTATGGGATGGTAAAGAAGTAATTTGTGACTGCTTTTTGCCGTCTTGTGCGTTTGGGATACTTGGACCTCCCTATTATTGCGAAATCCGCCCGCGCCTCGTTCTATACGAGCGGATAAAAATGGAACCGGTCAAGCGCGCAGCCAAGGTACAGTGCGGCGTTGGTTCGACAGCAAGCAGAACGTTTTCGAGAGGAGTGAGCGATGGAAGACTTTAAATTGCCGCAACACCCCCGTGGCCTCATTGGCGCGGTTTTTATTTGTTCTAAGTAGTTGAGTAAAAGGGTTTTGGACCGTTTGGCTGGAAGATCAGACTCCGAGTCTCTTCACATAAACTGATTCGATTAAGGAGGAGACTTGTGACAAAAATGTTAACGGGAGGAAGATTAAAGCCAGAATAAACCGTAGTATTCGCAGAATAAGTACGTTTAAAAAAAGGCAAATGCTTTTGTACTTTTTACTCGAGCGCTTGTTGCCTGCATTTTGTGTTATTGCGTTCATGATTGTGCTCGATGGCGCATCCAGGACGATCTATGGTTACGTGTCGTATATGCATGAACTGGCATTGGAGGAGTACGTGCATTAAATCGGCTGTGTTTAGGGTACTAGGGGTTAAAGGGCGCACTTTTAGGGGTGCAATATTTTACCGAGCGCTTCTCAAATTGTACTCGAATACGAGTCCAAAGTTCGGGATGTTCTTGAGGACGGAAACAACAATATTTGCGGAAACTCTCGTTTAATGCGTCCATTTGCAAAATAGAAGCATAATTATTCGTGGAATGGAGTCAACCTGGGTATCATTCCCGAATCCTTTCAATGTCCCAAAGTTTGTTTGAGAACAGGGTTAAACAAACATTTCTAAGAGCTACAAAAACAAGTAAACAAATGATTGGTTTGAATCATGGATTGTACATTTTTTCATTTTGACACATCCCTACTATGAACCTCCCCCCGAGGCTGTACAATTATCCCCAGTACGAGTCTCTCCGGGACCTTAAAGGAGATCGCGCTCTGGCTTGCGTGCACATACATGCACGCCGGTGGTTTTGTACGTGTGAGAATAGCTGCTGGTGGTATTTGTTTGCTCACGCTTAGCATGCCTTCACCGAGCCGCGGCGGCCGGCGAATAAAGGCAAATATGCGCCGCAGAGTGATTAGCGCTCTTAAACGGAGCTCGATAGCAATACGGGCTTCTCCTAATTTATCGGAGAACAGCTCACAGCTCCAGCGACAGGATATCAATCTGGGCAACGGCTCGTGCAATCTGTACCATTGTAAAGCCCAATATTTGTACAGCAATGATGGATGAGCTTGCTTATGTTTGGTGCGTTCTTTTTTTTTTTTTTTTTTTTTTAAACTTTTAAAACCCCCCTCCTCCCCTTTCTTCTTCGCCACCCCCTCCGCCCCCTTACTGCCAGACCAGGAATAATGGCACATTTATTGATTTGGCAGCAGCCTCTGAAACAGGCTTGGTACTTGTTAGAGATTGTTGCCGTGCTTTCTCGTTTCTGCGTTTACAGTGCCTTGCAAAAGTATTCGCCCCCGTCAGTGTTCCTACCATTACATTGGCATTGTCCCGTACGAAGCTGCACTAAATGGATATTGAAACCAAAAAAGAAACTGCAAACATGTGCTTGTGTATGTATTCGCCCCCCTCCTCACTGCAAGTACCTTAAGTTGGCTACCGTGGGAACGCAACGTTCAAAATTAATGAATCGTTCACGAGCTGTCACTAGTCTACAATTGTAAGTAGCTTTGCTTCAAAAAACACTTGTGTGTGTGTGTGTGTGGGGTGTGTGTGTTTGTGTGTGTGTGTATGTATGTATGTATCTACATATGTATGTATGGTATATCATACATACATACATAAACACACAACCCGTACATACACATACATACATGACATCTGGACATGATATTTTACCTTTATTTTACCTTCAATTCTGTAACTTTGACTTATATGTCCTATATGTCTACTGGTCTGAACGTTGAAGGTGTTCTGACCGTTACTTGGTTACCGTAGCTTCCTCCCATTTTTGGGGATTTTTCAAGTAATTTCTTTGCAATTGCATAACACCGTAATTTCTCCACTAAGCACTGTTGTTATAAACAGGCGTACGTGGAAGCTCGGATATTTCACCGACTTGCTTTGTGCCGGATAGACATCTACTGCCTTCCATCGACACTTGTGCACATCATAATGGTTCTTCCTTTTCTCTTCCTATTCACCCTGTTTTGGAGAAACGCACACCGCGTGCTCGGGCATGTCGGCTAAAATGCCAGCTATGAGAAATGTCAAAATTGTAGCATGTCGACTAGTGGCGAGAAGAAAGAAAGAAAGAAAGAAAGAAAAAAAAAGGTTTCCCCATGTTCCTCGTACGAGCAGGCTGAAGTGTTTAATGCAAAGGCTAAAAGGGATTACCGTGATTCAGGTAATTTCAAGTGAATAGCCTGCGGAGTCACCTGGGGGGGTATCTTTTGGCTGTTCGGAACGTTTGAGCAATCACTTTTCATCGCCGTCGCCATCCACCTCGGAGGCCTTATCCTCGGAGGTGAAAGGCTGCGTGTAAAACGATTCACTTTCCACCAGGGCTGCAATATCCTTGTTAAATGTGAATCCTGATTTTTTCAATTCAACAAAAATTTATCAAGTACAGAAAAAAAAACCAACAAACATGTAACAAATATACCAATAACTATTTAGAAAAAATAGCGTGAAAGCTGTAGCCTACGCACATAGCCGCCTTGAGCGTTTATATTTCTGTGTCGCTCTTCAGTGACTGTTCCCAAACACTAGTTGGCGCTGGTGTTTTGGGTTACCGTTGTAGCAACAATTGCGGATTCCTGCAATGACAGGAATTGGGTGGTAGTCTTAATGGCGACAAAGAACCATAGAGGTGGCGTTATTTTATCACTTCTTTGACGATCCTTTTGGTCCATGTCCATGCTTTGTATCTTCACTATGGACTTGGCGGTACCGAGGAATACGCCAGGAAAACGTACGATGCTACACCGGAAATACGTTGCCATGCCGACCAATCACAAACCCCGAGCCGACCTGTCGGCGTAGTTACTTTTGTGGAGAGGTGGTTTTTGGTTAAGGTGTTGGACTCTGGACCGGAAGATCACGGGTTCAAAACCCACCACCATCAAGCTGCCACTAGTGGGCCCTTGAGCAAGGCCCTTAACGCTCATGTAAATGTTACGGCGCAGGATAGGCGTCGCACCGTTTCCCTGCTAGATATATCATTATTATTCCATTATCCTGAGATTAGGTTATAGGTGCTAATCAATAGAATTGATAATGTGTTAAAAAAAAAAGATTAATTGTCCTTCAGTTACAGAGGTGCTGACGTACCAGAATGTATGTATTTATTTATTTATTTATTTATTTTTCCTGTCCCTTAATGCGATTCTAAAGTAAAATCCTAAAACCCAAAAGACTACTATTAGCTCCATCCTAAATGCGTTTAGCAAACCCCCCCCAATGGCTGACAGCTGTGCGAGCTTGTCCTCTGCTCCTTCGTTGTGTACAATTGACACGTCACGCTTCTTATAGCATGTGTGTTGGGTGGAAGGGGTGGTTGGCGTGTGTGTGTTGGAGGACGAGAAGGAAAGCACATGGGACAGGATAGGATTTGGGACCATGGGGGGTACACGGGAATCGATTCGCTGCGGGGTGCAGTGTTTGGCTACATATTCTCCTCGCTTCACACACGCAACAACAAAAGAGCTTTTGTAGCTCTAAGGCTTTTGTATGATGAGGACCCCTATTGTCCCAGTGTGTGGGTGTAAGTGTGAGATGGAGTAAGACACTTAAAGGGTTTCCCACCACCCCCTCCCCAGGTCTACAAGCTCTAATTGATTTAGGGCTGATACTTTAGCATGTACTGGGTGTAGAACCACACGGCTCTTCATTGGACGGCTAAAGGATAATTTTACACTTATATTTCCAACAGTACATTCAGTCTAGTATTACAGGACTTTAAATCAGTCATACATTTCGATGCTCCTAAGTTTACACACCACCACTTTTGGGAGGGTGTAGCTCAGTGGTTGAAGGTTGAGGGTTCGAGCCCCGGTATCACCAAAATGCCGCCTCCCTTGGGTCCCTGAGCAAGGCCTTTCTCTGTGCTGGAATATGCAAAGAAATACATTACAGAACAGGGATATTGTACGTGACAAATAAAGGCAAATTTAGTTTTATATATATGTGTGTGTGTGTGTGTGTGTGTGTGTGTGTGTGTGTGTGTATGTATGTATGTATGTATGTATGTATGTGTATGTGTGTATATATGTATATATATATATATATATATATATATATATATATATATATATATACACACAGTGGGGCACGGGTGGCTTAGTGGTTAGCACGTTCGCCTCACACCACCAGGATCCGGGTTCGATTCCCGTCTCGGCCATGTGTGTGTGGAGTTTGCATGTTCTCCCCGTGCTTCAGGGGTTTTTTCTCCGGGTTCTCCAGTTTCCTCCCGGTCCAAAAACATGCACGGTAGGTTGATTGGCACCTTGGAAAATTGTTCCTAGTGTATGAATGTGTGTGTGAATGTGTGTGTGTGCCCTGCGATGGGTTGGCATTCCATCCAGGGTGTATCCTGCCTTAATGCCCATAGACGCCTGAGATAGGCACAGGCTCCCCGTGACCCGAGAAGATCGGATATAGCGGTAGAAGATGAATGAATGAATGAATGAATATATATATACAAAAAGACATACGTCTTTTGCAACCCATTGTTCCTGTAAACCCCTCTCTCTCTCTCTCTCTCTCTCTCTTTCTCTCCCACACACATTGTGGGAGTGTGTCGTATTTGGTTGGGAAATATTTGTAAGCATTTGGTTCTGAATCGGATCCAATGCTGTCGGTGTAATGTATACCAGAGTACAGATAAACCTGGATCTGTTTGATACGGGTGCCTGACGATAACATCTTTAATCCCCGCATTCTACACGTTCGCCTCAACGTGCGGAACCGAAGCCGGCCCCTATTTATAAAGCATCTCGTATTCCATCTGCTGATTGCGAGATCCTCTTTGTTCACAGAACGCCGTCTATTAGCAAGTCCGAGCCGATTTAGTCAATTAATAATCGCGACGGAGGAACGATCTTGACTCCGGATCTCTCGCTCATGTGGCCGATGAGGAAAAATGAACGTGTAGCATGTAGCTTTTCTTGTTGACGAACTGGCAGGAGTAGTGATTTAGGTCCGAAGGTTGTGAGTTTAAATCCCAACCACACCAAGCTGCTGTCAAACCCTATTGCTGCTCAGTTGTAGACAAAAATATGGACACGAGTCTCAAAATGCTGTAAATGTGTTAAGAAAAAATGGGGGGGGATTATAATCCATTAAAAAAAATATCAGAGGTTGTAATTGTTGTTTAGAAAACACACAGTTTTGTATATATAAAAAGAAACGATCATACTAATACATGATTAAAAGGCATTGTCATCATTTAATCACATCATTTACGATAATCTTCCTGTGGAAATGGTGCAGTGGACGATTTATTTATTTATTCATTCATTTATTTATTTATGTATTTATTTTTAAAGCATGCTTTCTCCTGTTTTCTGGTACAGAGTTTGTGGATAACTGCACCACCATGGGCTGCCAGGACAGTTGCGCCGTCACCCCGTCCGGACCCAAGTGTTACTGCGGGAGCGGCTTTGAAGTCGGAGAAGACGGGAAAATGTGCAGAGGTGCGCAGGTTTCCAGATGTGCACCGCCCAACCAATAAATAAACAGAGTTTTTTTAAGTGCGTTCCGTAACTTGAAGTATGTTCTCCATGACAGATTTTAACGAGTGCACGGTGTACGGCACGTGTAGCCAGACCTGCACCAACGCGGAAGGCTCCTACACCTGCAGCTGCGTAGAGGGCTACCTGCCTCAACCGGACAACCGCTCCTGCAAAGCCAAGAATGGTACGCAGAAAGCTGTCTATATCCGTTCCACCCCTGAGCACTGCATGAACGCGTCGATTGAATGAATCTTGTATTTCCAGATCCCGTGGACCGTCCGCCGTACCTCCTCATCGCCAACTCGCAGAACATCCAGGCCACGTCTCTGAACGGCGCGAACCCCGTCTCTGTAAGCACGCGCAAGACCACAGCCATGGACTTCATCTACGCGGAGGAAACCGTGTGCTGGATCCACGTGGGCGACGCTCCAACTGCCACCATGCTCAAGTGTGCCAAGTTCCCCAACGCCAAGGGCTTTGCCGAGGAGAGAACCATTAACATCTCCCTGAGCCTGCATCGTAAGTATGAACATCTACTGGTCGTTGACAGGAGCCGTCGGATAGGTTTAGACCTGTGTCGCTCTTCAGTGACTGTTCCCAAACACTAGTTGGCGCTGGTGTTTTGGGTTATCGTTGTAGCAACAATGGTGTATTCTTCCAGTGACAGGGAATTAGGTGGTAGTCTTTGTAAAATGGCGACAAAGAACCAATAGAGGTGGCGTTATTTTATCACTTCTTTGACGGTCCATGTCCATGTTTTGTATCTTTACTATGGTCTTGGCGGTACCGAGGAATACGCCGGGGAAACGCACGATGCTACACCGGAAATACGTTGCCATGCCGACCAATCACAGACCCCGAGCCAAAACCCACCACCATCAAGCTGCCACTAGTGGGCCCTTGAGCAAGGCCCTTAACCCTCATGTAAATGTTACGGCGCAGGGTAGGCGTCGACGCGTAGGATAAATAAACACCAGCCTGTACTCAGAAGTGAATAATCGTCGAAATTAGATCGCGATTATTATTTATCCCGATAAATTGTGCAGCCATTGAGATCGCTCCCAAAATGACCAGAAGACTCGTCTCTCGCACCGTTTCTACGCAGCACCGCGGGGTCTCAAACACCCTTCTTTGGAGACCTGCAGTGTTTTTTGATCCAACATACAATACATACATACCATGTACTTGTCAAATAAGCCTTAATGACTTGATTAGTTGGATCAGGTATGGTTGAAGCTAAACTCTGCGGGGCTGAGACCCTCCAGGAACTGAGTTTGAGACCCCTGATTTAGACACAGTTTATATTTGGTCATGGTCTTTGCCATTTCTATGGGTCGACCCCGAGGTGAGTGAAGGCAATGCTCTTTGGAATGGAAGGTAGTTTTCCCGAATATGAAAGGGGGACACTCAACCTGTTAACCCACTTGTGCTAATTATCTTAACCAGTGTCCCCCCTGCCCGGGGACCAGTAGCTTTCCGTGGGCCAGTCGGTACCGGGGCCGCACTGAACCAATACATAACTTGGATTATTTCCGTAATAATATCTATAATATCTGCATAATATTCCCTAATAATCTCTCTAATGACCCAATGAAGCTTTCAAAACTGCTTCACCGCTAAAGCATTCTGCATTTTATGCCTTGCAGGCATTTTATCACCTGTTGTAATGAAAGCTCCGCCCCAAGGAACTAGCCAGGTAATAGAATTATGCTAATAGTCAATCCGTTATCATATGTTTTAAGCATTACACAAATTCAAACTAGAGTCACATATCGTTGTGTGTGAAGACGTCTAGTTCGACGTGACCCGTAATGAGGACACGCGTTCTTTCCTTCCTGACGTTAACCCCGTGTTGACTAGACCCAAGGCAGCAGATTCCCAGATTCCACCACCGTACTGTATATAAACAATTTCAGATGCTATGCGCTGATAAGGAGTTAGAGGTCCGTCGGAGGCAAACAAACCCGACCCTTTAATGTCCCTTTAAATGCTCCCCTATTTGAAACACTTTCTCTCCATTAAAATTGCCTTTCGAGCAGGAAGTCTCTTGCTTCATCAGCTGTTCGTCTCCTCTTTATATGCTATGTGGTGTGTCCTGACAGACATACAAGTGGGTGGGAAAAAAGTGCACACCCAAGCAGCTCCGTTCACCATAGAGTGAAAGAAAAAAAGTCACATGCTGACATGGTGCTAAATCATCGTGGCCTGCATGCTGCATTCTGCTGCTGTTGCGTCTTCACTGTGTTTCCAGAAGCAACACGCCCACATAATCATGTACTTTGTCTCCGCACCACAAGTGCGGGCCAAAAGTTCCGAGCGGCTGCATTACTGCAACGGTCCGAGTCCGAACCCTGACGCCTGAAAAGACGAACAACAGAATGCAGAACTGATCCCTACGCCCAGTTTTCAGTGACCGTGATCTTTGTTCGCGTCTGAACAGCGTAGGTAGTAGAGCATCTATAACCGGAGGCATTTCTGGATCGCCGCCTTTAATCCACAGATGGCGAGTGCTAAGAAATGCAGGGAGCGAGAGACCAGAAAATTCACGCGCGGAAAATAAAATACTGCGTTTACGGCGTTCCTGTCCTCACACCTGGCTTCCATCAGCGCCGTAGAGGAAGAATATCTTCCGCGTGTACCGTTCCTGGCTCCGCTTGTTTCGAGCTTCCCTAAGCACCAGATAAGCAGCGTCTACGATCAGGCGTTCCCAAGCCGATTACGTCATCGCAGCAAGTAACGGACGGCTCGGTTTCTTTCCGCGATTGTTGAACGATGTCGGCGAGTCTGAGCAGACGAACCATCTGGTTTGAACTTGAAGCAACAAGTAAACACCGCTGAAATGTTTTAACACGGCCTGTTCAACCACCAAACAAGTCACGTCTTCTCTCCGGAAGATTTTTCGGGGGGGAGAAAAAAAAATCCCTTTTCTTGATGACCTGCTTTTTGTTTTTGACATTGCATCTTGGTGACATTAAGTTTAGTACGTCAATTGCTTCCACGGTGTTTATTTGTTGGCTTTGCCCTGATAAAATGGAAATGTTCTAGGTATCTGGTTATGGGATGCATTTTCTGAAGGTTTATAATGTAAGGGTCCCCCCCCCCCCCCCCCCCCCCCCCCTCTCTCTTTTTTCCCCCCAGTGTGTAGAGCTTTTGTTTGGCTTTACAATAAAATATCTGCCCTCCTGCCCTTTTCTTTCATAATGTACGAGCGCTTGCGTGATTTCTGGCTTGATTGGCTCTTCATTCTCGCAGCATTTCATGACTCAGCCTCCGAAGTGCAGGGTCGAGGAGAAAAGACAGACGTCTTAGCTGAGCCGACCCGGCTCAGCTAAGCTCGCTTTAAGCCCTAAGCTACAGAACCACTGATGCTCCTCAGCTGTGTTTCTGGAGCAGATTTGAGAGGGTTTGATGTTCCAATCTCCTTTGGAGGCTCTCTCTCTCTCTCTCTCTCTCTCTCTCTCTCTCTCTCTCTCTCCGTCTCTCTCGCGGAAGGCAGATGTGGGGGCTTCAGGCAGGATTTGTTTTAATGAACCCGCCGAGGTGCGACTTTGGAAAATCTCCCCGGTTCATTTCTGAGCCAGATGTTGCTGATTGTGACATACCATAATGCGTGATTCACGGGCTAGATATGGAAAGTATTTTTTGCTGTGAAAACATCCACTTTTGCGAGACCGTAATTGGGAGATGAATTGTCTGCTTCATGCGCGTCAGATGTTTTGTTACACTAAAAGAATTCCAGACATGCCCTTTTTTTTTTTTTTTTTTTTTTTTTTGCTCCGGCTCTTAACTGGGACCATAAATCTCCAACCCCCGGGTTCCTCAGTTTACATTCGGGGAAATGTTATTAAAATGAGGTCCATAGTGACTCCATGAACCTGGGTTGCAAAAATGTCATGGGGTCGGTTACCTGGGAAACGACAAAATGACTAGATGGTACCGTTGTCCTGCGGGCGCAGAATGGAAAAGGCAGTTTGACTTGCCCCCCCGAGTCCTTCAGTTTTACACAGCGTTTTTATAATGGCTGCATGCTGGGCAGATGAGCGGTCCAGATGTGCCCTCATGACCAGGGTCATCTGTAAAAATAAACACGAGACACGGACTAGTTTGATCCATCCCACCTTTCCAAGGGAACGCATTGCGCTGGGACGTGTGTGCAAGTACCCACAGGTCGTCTTAGTCATGTCTCATTGATATGCGCTGCCCTTTTAATGCGAAGGCCTCGTTGTCGGCGGGCGCGGACCTCGTCTCCTCGTGCCTTTCACTTCCCTTCTGTCATTGGCGAAAAGTTCTCAAGCTGCTGGGGTGCATTTTAGCTCGTCAGCGCATGATTCATGTTTCTGTTTACCGGAATGCATCTGGTACTTTGTCTAGCGAGCCCAGCTGTTCAAGAAAGCCCATGCATTCTCTCCAACAATGGAGGCCCCTGTTGGATTCTTGTCTTGCCCTCCGGGATAGCAAGCCGAAGATGGGGACGACTCGACGAATCAGCTCTCTCTTTAAAATTTGGAGGAACACCTTGCCGACTGACTCTCGATTAGGACACGCGAGGAGAGGGGCGGTTTTTTTGTATTCCTGTGCCGAGACGTGCGTGTCCTCGGAAAGCCGAGGGGGTCTCCCGCACCCCCCCTCCGGAAAAGAATTGGCCATCAGCAAACATGGCATTTTTTTTTTTTTTGGAAGGTAACCCCATGTGAACCGTAGCCTCATCGCAATTGGCCGGTTTCTAGGCTGAGTCTGGTGTCCGTTATCTGATGCGCCTGTGTGTGTGTGTGTGTCTGAGAATCTGTTTAAGTGGTGTGGGATTAAAAAGAGCCGTTCATTCATGCAGCAGTGGGCAGAGTGTCTCTGGCCGCACACACTCGAGCCTTTATTTCCCTTTGTGTAGCTCATGTCCTCACTGCTTACCCCCGCCGTCCCCTCTTGTGTTATTGATACCATTTATCTTTCTGAGGACCTTTTCCCTACCGCTCCTCTGGACCGCGCCTTCGGACGCTCCGGTTACTTGCCGTCACTGACGCTTGACCGGCTCCGGGTCCGGTCGAACGGTAATTCGGAAATTACACGTACGTCATTACAAGGCGCGTGACTTCCACCGAGCACGTCTTTGTCCGGCGCTCCCTCCTCAGAGGGCCTCCACTCCCTTCACCAGCCTTGTGCTTTTCCTGCGAGGCTGTGAGCGATCACAGATGTTCCTGCAGTTCTTGCTGTTTCACAACAGCTCCCCAATCTGTCGCGAAAGGCGTTGCGGCAACAAATGTGTGTAGGTCGCGTCCGTTCCCTGAGAAAGTCGGGACATTTCACCAGAGGGACTTTTTCAGCACTAATACATTCTTCGAGAATAAAGGCGGTTTCTCCGAAGTAGCCTCGATGGGGCGGCACATGGAGAGAATGCTTAAGTAAGAGACCCAGAAGGTGCTTGTGGGTATCTCTCAATAAGTCAGGGGTTTGCTGGAACGAAATGCTTCGAGGATGAAATGATGAGGTGAAAATAGAAATGGTAGTGTCAAGATTTGGGGGTGAGTGTGTGTGTGTGTGTGTGTGTGTGTGGGGGGGGGGGGGGTCAAGGTTACACAAACATTCCCACCTTTTGGTAGCTTTTTATTAGCCCCAAACAATTTTGACAGTGATGTATAGACTAAACCTGCACATCTCTCTCCCCATATTGTGGTTGTTTACTGCTGCACTTGTTTATTGTATAGTCTTCCAACCCGAGGCAGGACAAAGCAACACCTTTTCAACTGATTAATTAAAGCCTGTGGTGCCGTCCTGTTTTTTTTTTTTTTTTTTTTTTAATCCACTTATCCAATTTTGCTGTAGGACGAGGAGTAAGGGAGACTGTATTCATCCTTCCTCTCCGAAAACTCCCCTGGGTGGTATTTTTGTGTTGTTCATGCGGATGATTTTCTCTCCGTTTTTACATTCTAAGCAACACCCGAGCGCAAGCAAGCAGTGCAAGACATCGAAATTATTGTGGTTTGCGTGCACGGCTTCTTTCCTTTTTCGGGGTTGGGGGGGGCTTTTGTGTTGCATAATGTAAAGGGAAGAGCATATGAAGGCCTTTTTTTTTTCCTTCCTCAAAGGAGCCAAAGTGACGGCCGTTAAAACAGCAGGCAGCTTGGACCACACTGGGGCCGGCCCCGCACAGCTGGGCTCTGGAAGGACCCCCATAGAAAGGCCTTGATTGTCCCTGTGACAGAGTCGGCGAGAGAAATGCACACTGCCGACTTTATAGCCGTTTCAGAGCTCTTCCCAGAACTTGGGTTGTCTTTAATAGGCTGCATGCTTTGGTCTTTTGTTGATCTTTTTTTTTTGTGGATTAAATACGAGCGTCCTGTTAAGATTAATCCGATCTTATGTTGTTAATACTTTTGACTCCGCTGCCATTCTATTTGTGCGTATGCGTCTGACTGCCACGTATAGGGTGAATAATAGTCTTGTGACAGTGTGAGTCAGTATTTGGCACATGTTCTCAGAGCTCGCAAAAACACACACACACACACACACACACAACACACACACACACACACACACACACACACATACAAGGACATGCATGCGTACTCGGTAATTAGCGAAATGAGCCCGAGAGAAAAGAACGAACTGCGGCATTCATTGCTTCGTAGTAGGATAATTACTGTAACTGTGCGCTTTTGTTTGGACGTAGACGGGAACGAGAAAAAAACTGTCCCCAGTCCCGTTTCGTAAATGTTCGTACATCTGTGTTAGGGGTTAATGGTTTTTCCCCTCTGACCCAGCATATACTTCTCAGATATGCCTGCTCCCCTCCTTTCTAGCAGATGCTTCCACAAGTGTACTGATATCTTTCATATGAAATGATCAAGGTACCATTTCTCTTACCATCTTTTAGTTCCATCCGGAAGGTAATGGGTTTTTCAGTTCTTGCTTGTTTGCTGAGGCGTTCTTTGCTTCTCCTCGTAGATGTGGACCAGATGGCCATCGACTGGCTGACGGGAAACTTCTACTTTGTTGACGATGTCGACGAGCGCATCTTTGTGTGCACAAAAGACGGCGCCACCTGCGTCGTTTTGCTGGACCTGGAGCTTTACAACCCCAAAGGCATTGTGCTCGACCCAACCATGGGGTAAGTCTGTGCACATGTTCATTCATATTTTTTTATCTGCTACACCTGGTTTGTCCAGATGAGTTCTTCACCAAACAATCCTCCCCTCACACACACACACACACACACACACACACACACACACACATACGCCCATCTAGGAATCAAAAATCAAGAGTTAATATCTTATCGGGGCACGGTGGTTTAGTGGTTAGCACGTTCGCCTCACACCTCCAGGATCCGGGTTCGATTCCCGTCTCGGCCATGTGTGTGTGGAGTTTGCATGTTCTCCCCGTGCCTCATGGGGTTTTTCTCCGGATTCTCCGGTTTCCTCCCCCGGTCCAAAACATGCACGGTAGGTTGATTGGCACCTTGGAAAAATTGTCCCTAGTGTATGAATGTGTGTGTGTGTGTGTGTGTGTGTGTGTGTGTGTGTGTGTGTGTGTGTGTCCTGTGATTGGTTGGCATTCCGTCCAGGACCTCCATTCCATCCTGTCTTAATGCCCATAGACGCCTGAGATAGGCACAGACTCCCCGTGACAGGGAAGATCGGATATAGCGGTAGAAGATGAATGAATGAATGAATATCTTATCACTTTGTGTGGGACACATTCCGGTCGATCATGCTGATGGCGTTTATTGCTGTTGAGTAATTAATCGCCGACTTCCTTTTCGTTTAGTATCGCTTCCCTTTTCAAAGGCCATGTGACGTGCATAAATATTGCGCTCAGCAATAAAATAAGGTTTCAGTGTACGGCGGTCACTGAGAGTTCCAAAAAGGCAAAGTTACTTTTTTGTTTTTTCTCTTAAGGTTTGTTCAGAACAAGCTGCATTATTTATTTGTTTGTTTATTTATTTATTTCTTGCAAATGATCAAAACAGTCCGTGAGAACAGTAAAGGATAAAACACCACGTCCACGAGGAATCTTTTGCATAATTTACTTGCCAATTTGTGAGAGAACCAATTCACTTGGCATTTCGTATAATACTTTGGCATTTCCTCCAAAGCAGGTAACGGTCTAAACTGCTATTCAACGCGGTAGTGTTTACTAAAAATGTGATATTTCTTTCATTAGGAAAGTTTTGGCCCATAATCACCAATATTGGATGACTTGATATCCCAATGATGCCTTAGCGATTAATAAATATATTCCGTTTCCTATGGGTGAAATGGGCAGCGTCACTTGTTTTCCCTCCGCCAACCAGAGACACACTGGCCAATGTGGTTGTGTTTGTCATATCAGAACTTGCTTTGGAAGCTGTGGTCAAACATGATAGAGCGCCCCCTGGAGCACAGAGGATTACCGGTCTTGCTCACCCAAGGGTGGCATCTCAGCGACACCGGGGCTTGAACCTCCGACTGAAGTGCACCCCCTCCCAAAAGGGTTTAAGCCCCAAAACAGCAGATATATTTTCCCACTGTATCCAAAAGTGAAATTTTTTATCTAAAATAAATAAATAATCAGATATTCAATAACTCAGGGGCACAGTGGTTTAGTGGTTAGCACGTTCGCCTCACACCTCCAGGGTCCGGGGGGTTGATTCCCGTCTCAGTCATGTGTGTGTGGAGTTTGCATGTTCTCCCCGTGCCTCAGGGGGTTTTTTTCTCCAGGGTTCTCCGGTTTCCTCCCGGTCCAAAAACATGCACGGTAGGTTGACCTTGGAAAATTGTCCCTAGTGTGTGTTTGTGTGTGTGTGTGTGTGTGTGTGTGTGTGTGTGTGTGTGTGTGTGTGTGTGTGTGTGTGTGTGTGTGTGTGTGTGTGCGTGTGTGTGTCCTGCGATGGGTTGGCATTCCATCCAGGGTGTATCCTGACTTATTGCCCATAGAGGCCTGAGATAGGCACAGACTCCCCGTGACCCGAGGGAAGATCAGATATAGCGGTACAAGATGAATGAATGGATGAAAACAAGTCAAAATGAAATGGGCTGTTTTTAAATGTAAGGATTAGCAAATTCCACCTGCGTGTGTGTTTGTGTGTGTGGACCTGAGGTTTCCTTTCTTGTTCTCCGTGTGCAGGAAGATGTTCTTCACGGACTACGGGCAGATCCCCAAGGTAGAGCGCTGCGACATGGACGGGCAGAACCGCACCAAGCTGGTGGACAGCAAGATCGTCTTCCCTCACGGCATCACGCTGGACCTGGTCAACAGGCTAGTGTACTGGGCCGACGCGTACCTAGACTACATCGAGGTGGTGGATTATGAGGGAAAGAACCGACACACCATCATCCAGGGCCTGCTGGTGAGAACCGCCGATTCTGCTTTCACGCACTAGGGACGATTATTCATGCTGCACCAGATGCTTTGTTTGAAAAATAAACGCTGCATGTTTTGTCTATTCCTATGTTTAGATAGTTGTATATAAACGTGTCTGAGGGCAGTGTGTACACAATATGTATTAGGGATAGTCTACGGTATCTACAGTGTCCTAAGTGTATGAATAAACTACATTTCCCACAATGCACACGAGTATGTTACCTGCGATGTGACTAGATATCCCACATTATATTACAGGGGGCAATATAATAGTAATAATATAAAATAAAATATTAAATAATAATATAAAAGTGGAATTATGTCCGGGAAGAGAAAAATCGATGGAGGCACTTCCAAGTAAGATGGGAAAGCGAATACATGTTTGTGGTTCGAGGAGAAAAAAAAAACACTGTGTTTTGTGTTTTGAGGCGACGTCGATGATCAAACACTATATATATATATATATATATATATATATATATATATATATATATATAGATATATATATATATATATATATATATATATATATATACTGTCTTATAGTTACAACCGGCCCCTTCGTAACGCTGATGTGGCCCACGGTGAAAGAGTCCCGTCCCCCCCCCGCCTCCCGATATAGATGCTCTTATAAAAAGTGGTGTACAGGATTTCATGTATATAACTGAGCTTTTTGAAAGTTAAGGGCCCTACAGTGTGTGTTCGAACCTCTTCCCAAAGAATTTGGAGAGCTTTGCAGAGGATGAAAGGATGAACATTCCCAGCAGGCGCCTCCAGCAATCGCCTTAAATCCTGGAATTATAGCCACTCTGTCACGTGACACTCTGCCGTTTATATATATATATTTATTTATTTAAAATGGTGCGATCCGAGAGGGTTAAATAAGGGCAAGCTGTGCATAACGCTCGCGCCGATGAAGAAAATGTAACTATGCAAAGAACTTTCGCAAGAACCCCCGTCTGGCCCGAGACGTTCTGGTAAAAGTTGCTGCGGTTTCTTGTGACAACGGAAATGCTGATTAAGCTTCGAATCATGCAGCGTGCTAATCCTGGTAACGTCGTCTGTTGCGGTTTGGGCTTTTCTGTCTCCCATGCCTGATCACATTTACCGTGCCGGTGAATCGTAGCTGCATGGGCGTCGTACTTTTGTTAATAGTTTCTCGGAGATGCAGAAAAAAAAGGGCTCATGTCATGCCAGAAGTGAGCAAAAACAAATCCTGCTCGTAGAGTTTTCAGGTTATAGTTTTTTGTTTGTTTGTTTGTTTGTTTTTGTTTGTTGTTTGTTTCATTCATCTTCACAGGTTGTGCGTCTCTGGCTCCTTCAGGCATCAAGGCAGGACACACCCTGTGTGGAATGCCAACCCATCGCAGGGCGCGCACGCACGCACGCACGCACACACACACAACACACACACACACACACACACACACACACACACACACACACACACACGGGACAATTTTCCAAGGTGCCACTCAACCTACCGTGCATGTTTTTGGTTTTCGTGCATGTTTTTTGGAAGATCCGGGTTCGAGCCCCGGTATGGCCAAGCTGCAACCCTCTGTGCTCCAGGGGCGCCGTATCATGGCTGTACCCTGCGCTCTGACCCCAGCTACCAACATCAAGCTGGGATATGCGAAGAAAAGAATTTTACTGTGCTGTAATGTATATGTGACCATAAAAGAGATTATTAATGGAGAGGAAACCAAAGGAAAAAAAAAAAAAAAAAACCCCGAGGCATCGGGAGAAGCCCCCCGGAGGTGTGAGGCGAACGTGCTAACTGCTAAGCTACCGTGCTTGTTTGTTTTAGGGGGAATATAATATATAATATTGTGTTGAAACACAAATACAGTCCTGACAAAATTATTACTGAAAGTCTGCAAGTGCATAATATAGTTTCAAAGATTATTCATCACTTTTGACACTTTTTAAACTTTTACCCCCACCCCCCCCCCACCCCCCCCACCCGGCTTGCCTTGTCCCATCAGATTGAACACTTGTACAGCTTGACGGTGTTCGAGAACTACTTGTACGCCACCAACTCGGACAACGGGAACATACAGCCCAAGACCAGCGTGATCCGCGTCAACCGCTTCAACAGCTCCGACTTCCAGGTGGTGACACGGGTGGATAAAGGCGGAGCCCTCCACGTGTACCACCAGAGACGCCAGCCTGCAGGTGCGTCGCGTTTCTCCTATAAGCAGGTCAAGGCTGGATTTAATACAGTAATTAAGCTGCAGCTTAGACTTAATTACACTCAAATGTTCCCTCAAGTGTCCCCGCCCCCCCACACCTCAGAGTTAGCACTGGGTTAAAGTAAAATGTGTGTGTGTGTGTGTGTGTGTGTGTGTGTGTGTGTGTATTGTATATATATATATATATATATATATATATATATATATATATGTGTGTGTGTGTGGTGTGTGTGTGTGTGTGTGTGTGTATATATATATATATATATATATATATATATATATATATATATATATATATATATATATATATATACGTTCACTGTACATTCCGGAAACACTCTCGTCTGTGTCCCCACCACAGTGCGCAGTCACGCCTGCGCTCCCGATCAGTTCGGCAAACCCGGGGGCTGCTCCGACATCTGCCTGCTTGCCAACAGCCACAAAATCCGCACCTGCCGCTGCCGCTCCGGGTTCAGCCTGGGTAGCGATGGCAAGTCCTGCAAAAGTGAGTGCTTCTGAGTTTTTTTTTTTTTTTTTTTTTTTACCGCCTCATGACTTGATGATAACCAGCTGAATATTGATTGGTCGGAAGTGTGGATGGAATCTGTTTTTTTCTCTCCTATATTGTTATTGATTTTTTTTTTAAGAACAAAACAGATAATTACAAACCAGATATACATCATTTAGTTGATTCAAGAGTCACATAGTAGATGCACACACATCATTTAGGAATCATTTAGGCGATTCAAGAGTCACATAGTAGACGCACACATCATTTAGGAATCATTTAGGTGATTCAAGAGTCACATCATAGATGCACACATGTAGGAATCATTTCGGTAATTCAAGAGTCACATTGTAGACGCACACACACATCCTTTTAGGAATCGTTTCATTGATTCAAGAGTCACATAGTAGACTCTCTCACATCATTTAGGAATCATTTCGGTGATTCAAGAGTCACTTGTATAAGGTATGTTGAATATTAACCAATGAAATCTCTCCCCCTACAAACCAGCAATTTATGTCCGTAAGAGCATTATTAAACTGGGCGAATCAGTAAAAGCACAAGACCGAACACCAGGCACAAACAAAAGAGAAAGATTGTTGAACGATTCTGCCTTCCTCCATCCTCAGAACCCGAGCACGAGCTCTTCCTGGTGTACGGTAAAGGTCGTCCCGGGGTCATCCGAGGCATGGACCTGCATGCGCGCGTGTACGACGAGCACATCATTCCCATCGAGAACCTGAACAACCCGAGGGCCTTGGACTTCCACGCCGAGACGGAGTTCATCTACTTCAGCGACGCCACCACGTACACCATCGGCCGGCAGAAGATCGACGGCACGGACAGAGACATCATTGTAAAGAGCGGTGAGATTTGCATTTCTGTACCCAGACACATCACTGGACGGTAATGACGGACGATATTTATTTATTTAAGCGAGTTACTCTGTCACGAACGCTCGCCACTGTAGGAATCCACACCGTCGAGGGCATTGCCGTGGACTGGATGGGCCAGAACCTCTATTGGACAGATGACGGACCGGAAAAGACCATCAGTGTTGCCAAATTAGAGAAAGCCTCTCAGACTCGTAAGACGCTCCTCGAGGGAAAGATGACCCACCCCCGCGCCATAGTGGTGGATCCTGCACACGGGTACGAGCGACTTATAAATAAAACCACACTTGTAATGTTCTATGTTCATTCATTCATCTTCTACCACTTTATCCCATCTTCTCGGGTCACGGGGATCCTGCGCCTATCTCGGGCGTCTATGGACATTAAGGCAGGTTACACCCTGGATGGAATGCCAACCCATCGCAGGACACACACACACACGCATTCATTCACTAGGGACAATTTTCCAAAGTGCCAATCAACCTACCATGCATGTTTTTGGACCAGGGAGGAAACCGGAGAACCCGGAGAAAAAACCCCTGAGGCACGAGGGGAACATGCAAACTCCACACACACATGGGCGAGACGGGAATCGAACCCGGACCCTGGCGGTGTGAGGCGAATGTGCTAACCACTTAGCCACCGTTCCTTCCATATATGTTCTATATTATATTATAATATTTAAAGACGTACCAAATGCACATCGTAAAATACACGCCGGACTGAATTAGCTATGAGTTGTAGACTGGAAACTTTCCACGGGAATTAAAAAATGTCTAAGACTGCAGGTTCGCCAATAACAGGGAACTTTTAAATGTAGTTGAAAGAAAAACGTATTTAATGCAATTTCGACTCTTGGTGCAGGGCTACCGAGGCCACACCCACTATATACTGTACTCCAATAAAACGTAAAGCGGATCGTTTCTTGAACCCTACACATAAAATCACATAAAAAACACGAGTTTCCATGTAAATCACATAAATGTCAAACTTCCTTGTGCTTGGGTAGGGGGGGGGTGGTGGGTGGTTTGGGAATGTTTGGAGAGGGAGGAGAAGGTTAGATTGGAGAAGGGGGAAAAAAGGGGAGGAGTTTATTAAAAATAAATAAATAAATATAATATATATATATATATATATATATATATATATATATATATATATATATATATATATATATGTGAACTTTTTTTCGTCCGGTTTATACACGACCCCTACGGCGTGTAACCCCTTAAACTGGCATTACAAGAAATGAGCTCATGTCTAGAGCAGTAATACGGACGCATACGTTATGCTTCAGGATGATGTACTGGAGCGACTGGCAGGAAGACTCGAGGGACGCCAACCGCGGCAGCATAAGGAAGGCGTGGATGGACGGCTCCAACTCGGGCGTCCTCATCACCTCCAAAAACATGCTGTGGCCCAACGGCCTGAGTCTGGACATCGAACAGGGGGTGCTGTACTGGGTGGACGCCTATTACGACCGCATTGAGATGGTGTTGCTGAACACCACCGAGCGCAGGGTAAGACGGACGTGTAGCTCGTCCCCTTCTTTTTTCTTTTTTGATTCAATTGTATTGTTCTTGGTGGCGGGGGGAAACGCTAAGCATCCTGTGTGTCATCCTGCCGATTTGGTTAGACGGTGTACGAGGGCCAGGAGCTGAACCACCCGTTCGGCCTGTGCCACTATAAGAACTTCCTTTTCTGGAACGAGTACCGCATCGGAGGCATTTACAAGCTGGATGTGACGACGAAGAAGGTGACGCTGCTGAGGAGCGAGCGGCCGCCCATCTACGAGATCCGCACCTACGACGCCCAGCAACAACAAAGTACTGAATGCTTTAAGCACTGAATGAAAGTGGTATCTTTTGATTCTCATTGGTCAGAAGGTCATTTATATTTATGACATTTGGCAGAGCAATTGAAGGTGAAGGGCCTTGCTGAAGGGCCCATTAGTGGTAGGATTGGCAATCTTCCGGTCCAGAGCCCAATGGCGTACCGCCTCCAGGGTCAATTCACTGACAAGGCAAGGAAGTGTTGGTGCCGTAGTTAAGTCTCCGGATGGGTATAAAAGCCCCCGGCACCCACTAAACTTCCACTAGTGCTCCAGGGGGTCCATACCACTGCTGACCCGGCTCTCTGATGTCATCTTTCTGACAGTGAAATAGGGGACGTTGTAGTGTAGAGGGGTTAGGGCTTCGCGTTACTGACTGTAAGGTCCCAGTATCACTAAACTGCCACTACTGGCCCTGTGCCCCCAGGGGTGCCATACCATGGCTTTTACCCTGCACTCTGACCCCTGCTTCCTAACATCATTAGAAAGAATTTCACTGTAATATACACGTGTACACTTTTTATTTATGTATTTATTTATTTATTTTACCTTTTAATCGCCTTAATGTTCCTGCATTCCTGCATTACTTTTCTGATAGATGTTTGTGAATCTCTAAGCACTTTAACGTCAGGATTTTGCGGCTTTGTAAAAATGCAACGGCCTCAATTTCAGGCGAGACCAAAGAAAAAGGCACACGGCGGCTAGACTGTTTATTGCCGCTATAACGTAGGTCGTAAAAATGACCCAACTCCTCTCATAGACCTTTCACAAGTTGAAATATTTACTGTGTTTAGAAAGTATGATGCGGGGTTATTATAAACCAGTGTAAAAAATGTTTATTTCACCGAGTTGTGTTAGTGCTACCAGAAGAATGTAATACTTCAGGACACGCTGTTAAGGGAAAATAATACCCGTCAGGCATGTCGTGTGTGTTTTTTTTTTTTTTTTTTTTTTTTTTCCAACGATGTGTCAATCTATTGTCTGATTTATTTTATTTATTTGTTTGTTTATTTATTTATTTATTTATTTATTTATTTATTTATTTTCTCTGGTAGCTCCAGGCCATAATCCATGCAGGGCCAATAACGGCGGTTGCAGCAGTCTGTGCTTACTCACGCCAGTCGGCCCTACATGCGCTTGTGCAGATGACCAAATTTTGGACCTCGACAACAAGACCTGTAAAGGTACGAGTTTGTTTCGCGGCGCAAAGGATTTTCACGTAGGCTCTGGGGACTAACAGAGAGGGGTCACGCTGTCTGCAGTTTTTACGTCATGCAGTCCATGTTATTAGGGGCCCAAGCACCAAGGAAAATGTGAACATGTATATGTTTAAACTAAAGGATTTTTTTTCCATCGGATTTCTTCCTAGACGATGTTTGCGATCCATCGCACTGGTTAAAAGTGAGGAGACTTTCCAGGCGTTTAACTAACCAAGGCGTAAATGAGGCATATCTTATTTGTATTAATTCACTAATCCTTCGTAAGCGCCAAAGTTATTTGCTTTAGACGGTACAAATCTATATGGATTTGGAACGATTTTGAGTTGCCTTTAAATCGGTCCTAGATTTGCTGGACCAAGGATCGTAAGAGGCTCTTATTTGCTTTAATGGCCGTTGTGTTTAACGCCTGCGTCCACAGCCAATCCGTCCTACATCCCGCCGCCTCAGTGCCAGCCCGGGGAGTTCGCCTGCAAGAACAACCGCTGCATCCAGGAACGCTGGAAGTGTGACGGAGACAACGACTGTCTGGACAAAAGCGACGAGGCTCCTGAACTCTGCTGTGAGTCTCAGCTTACTCCGTTTATGTATGCAGAAGATGTGTGTTGTGTGTGTTGTGTGTGTGTTGTATTATTATGGAATTTTTCTTTCTTGTGAAAGTTTCATTTTTCCTTAATGGCATCTGGTCGACGCCCCTTTTCACGTTTAAATTATATCATCTTAGTCATACAACAGAGCAGCTATGGAGTTAAAGGCCTTGCTGAGGGGCCCAGGGACCTCCTTTTTCGGTTCTGTGTTGCACCCACAGTGCAACAGAGCTCACTGAATGGACCCGGTGCAAATCCCATTCTGTAATCTTCCTGGTCACTCGATTTTATCACCTAGCGTGGCGTGCCTGATGATCAAAGCACCGAATGGAATGGAATAAAGCCATTACGCTTCCAGAGACTTCGTGCTATGACGCGTTGAAGCTTGTGGTGCAAAAGGTCACAGGTCACGTAGAGTGTTATTTCTACGGTGCTAATAGGAAACGATTTTACTCCGAAGAACGTCTTTCCAGAACGGGTTTTCTGTTACACTCTCTAACAACATTTAATACTATGAACAGTGTAGGGGAGGAAGTGGTTACATGTAACAGCGTTATGTCATTTAATTACAAAATAAAAGTAACAGCAATTCATTACAGTTACTGAGTAAAAAAAATGTGTATATAAATTACAGTAATCTATGAAAATGTTAAAGATTACATATCCCAAAAACGCCCTCCCGTCCTTCCACAGTTTGATTCTGATGCAGCTACATTTTGGGAAATATAATAACATTTTTCCTAGTGTTTGAATTAGCCAATTAAAATCTTTGTCATCTTCAGCATTTTCGAAAGTAGACTGTAATCTAAATAATGAATTGTAATTTAATTCGCTGTAACTAACAGCGATCATTACATTACGTAACCGTGTTACATGTAACTCGTTACTCCCCAACACTGACTACACTGTATTTTGGTATTCCATGAGTGTTGATGGAGATGGTTACTATAACAACATCGTAACTTGATGTATACGAAAACGTCGTAGCCTATCCAGGGGGTTAGTCTGGAGTAGTATACAGTAATTAGTAAACAAAACAAACAGAGGACAGGACATACACTGTGTAATTTAGAAAAATGGAGAAATTAACACTACCGCAAATATTTACATATGTAGTATGTAAATATATACACGATGTGTATATATTTATACATATATATACACGTATATATACTAATGGACGCACTCTTGTTTCAGCGTCCAGAGCATGGCATGGGCAAACTACGGCCCCTGCGGGCCACACCCTTTTATTCCGGCCGCCGAATATTGGTAGACAATTGTCCAGCTATATGTGAAACCGCAAACACTATGAGGCCCCAGTCAATAACTCCTGCAAGTGTAACTACGTATCGTGGGTGGGGGGGCCCTGGGGGGGCCCCTGAGCCAAACAAATTTGTCCACTCCTGGTCCACAGCGACAAGAGCCGGAATTGGCTTTAAAACACCTCAAATGCAGGAAAATCATATCCGGGACAAAAATAACTCGCTAACCTAACGGTGTCACATGTCGTGCAAATTTCAAACGGCACGTCGAACCGTCGTCACTTTGGGACTACGATTTATCGAGTCACGATGATTTTGCACAAAGAGAAAGAAAAAAAAAAAGTTCCTCAAGAAAAAGTTTTCCTGGATTTGTGTGAAGAGTCGGATTTACGCAATCTATTCCCGTTCCTTCTTTCATCAGACCAGCACACTTGTCCCGCCGATCGCTTCAAGTGCCAGAACAACCGCTGCATTCCCATGCGCTGGCTCTGCGACGGAGACAACGACTGCGGCAACAACGAGGACGAGTCCAACACCACCTGCTCAGGTACGAGACGCGCAGTCGGTACCGAACAACTTCCAGGTATCACCTGTTTGGGGACGGCATCGTAGAAGGCGGCTCCGTTTTCCGAATTGGGACACGGCCGAGGCATTTCCAACTGTGTGTGTGTGTGTGTGTGTTTCTATGCCAGCTCGTACATGTCCTCCTAACCAGCACCCGTGTGCCAGCGGACGGTGCATTCCTAAAACCTGGACGTGTGACCTGGACGATGACTGCGGGGATCGCTCCGATGAACCAGCGTCCTGCGGTTAGCATTGATGTCTTTTTTTTTTCCACCCCATACATGGAATGTGAGGTTTTTTTTCCCTCCTTCAACTTAATATTGCTCGGAACAGCAGAAACCTCTTTCATGAGTATTGGAGTCCCGTGTAGTTTTTTTTTTTTTTTTTTTTTTTTTTTTTTTTTTTTTTTTTTTTTAATTCTCTCATTATAGTCATTACAAAGGAGGAAAGCTTGTTAAAAGATGATCTATGAATAAGTAATGATTCATACCATAATCGTTATTGCAAAAGCTTCCCTGATGGTAAAATCAGCTCTGCTTGCTTTCTATTAATGGGCTCCTTATTGTTCGTAGTGAGCGTTACTGCTCCGGGGCTGCATGTTCGTCAAGGCTGTGTGTTCTCCTACTTTTCGCTCATGCGTCCTCTCTCTCTCTCTCTCTCTCTCTCTCTCTCTCTCTCTCTCTCTCTCTCTCTCTCTCTCTCTCCCTCTCTCTCTTCTCTCTCTCCTCTCTCTCATCTTTCACTCCGCACTCGCTCCGGGACGACAGCCTACCCGACTTGTTTCCCTCAAACGCAGTTCACGTGTGCCAACGGGCGCTGCATCAACGTCAACTGGCGGTGCGATAATGGTGAGTGAACCTTTGACCCCTGTTTTATCTCCTTTTATTTCTTGCTTGTAGTGAAAATTACTAGTTCACGCCTAGTAACTGTCGTGTAAAGCATTGCCCCCCCCTTTACATTTGATTAGCCATTAGCTAACTTTCCCTGATCGTACGCCATGCAGCGGAATGCACAAACTGGCGATTACACCATATGTATATATGGGGGGGATTATTTTTACTATAGTCGATTATAAATCAATATTCATTCTCGAACATGTGCAATTTCCTGTTTTTCCCCACCGTTGCACATTTTTTGGAATAATTTTTATTGTTTTATTTGCCATTTTATCAACGTTAAAGAAGCCTTACATTTCCATCAGATATATGGCAGGCATTATATAACTTATTATAAATAAGGAGCCGCCCTAAAGTTTGTATTATCATATAGAGGGGGGAAAAAACCTTGCTACACACATACTTAAATTAGACTATTCATTTGTACATAAATAAATAAATAAATACATTTAATAACCACATTGTAAATGTGAAGAGGTATGTACAGAATATATTCATGTGTTCATTTAAAATGAAATGCAAAAAAACTGTTTCCATTACAGTTTTGCGTAATGTTGTATTCCTTTCTCGCCTAAAAAACCACCTCATGCGATTGTAAAGGAGGTTGTAGGTGTAGGGAGGTGATAGCCCAGTGGTTAAGGTGTTGGACTCTGGACCGAAAGATCATGGGTTCAAACCCCACCACCACTAAGCTGTCACTAGTGGGCCCTCCTTGAGCAAGGCCCTTAACCCTGAATTGCTCAATTGTAAGTCGCTCTGGATAAGAGCGTCTGCCAAATGCTGCAAATGTAAATGCTGCAAATGTAAAAACATATGATACATACGAATTTGACGTGTTTCCATTCGGCGTATTTTCAGTTCGCTATTTAAATCTGCGCATTTTGAAGTCGTTGGAAACGCACGTTGCGAAGGCTAGATGACTTTGGGCCCCTTCAGAACCGCAGCTCTTGTGGAGGGTTTTGGCAGCAAAAGGGGGATGAACACAATATAGAGGGGGGGGGGGGGGAATCCGGAATATATTCATGTGCTCTCATTTATAAAAAAAAAAAAAAAAAAAAAAAAAAAAAAAAAAAAAGCCTGTGCTATAGATCCGATGCCCCAGAGGGTCAAAACAGACGCGCCGTGAAATGCTCGCTTCTTCAGGGCAACGTTCAAACCCATTCCGCTCATAAAAGCGGTAAAACTTGCGGACGACTTGGGGTATGAAATTCTGCCTCATCCGCCCCGGAACCCCCCGCCACCCCCTACCCTGAACACTCCCTTCCAAATAGTTGATTTAGAAATGCTGTTATTGTGAAATTCCTTTGTGATATCAATCCATGCTTTTACAGTAGGACTCTTGGTGTAGTGGCCAAACTAATACACATATTAGCAAACAATTAGCGGATGCTTGTCCTAGCATCATTAACTATCAAACATTTACCTCACGGTTTTGTCATTATTGCGCTAGAACAGTTTTTAACAGTCTACAGATTGCCATATCACATTCTAGAAGTGTAAAAGCGTGTGTGTGTGTGTGTGTGTGTGTGTGTGTGTGTGTGTGTAGATAACGACTGTGGAGACAACAGTGACGAAGCAGGCTGCAGTCACTCATGCTCGAGCGTTCAGTTCAAATGCAACAGCGGCCGCTGCATACCAGAGTATTGGACCTGCGACGGGGACAACGACTGCGGGGACAACAGCGACGAGAAGAGCGCCAACTGCACCAACCAGGGTGAGCCACGCCCTCTTTCCACATCCCTCCTCCCAATCTGAAAGAAAAGAAAGAAAGAAAAAAAAACCCCATATGGTTTCATCATGCCACAACATCTGGAGCCGCTACAGTCTCGCTGTGGTAACATGGAATCTGATTTCACTTCCTGAATCCATGCCTGGTTCCAGACTCCACTTCCTGGGGGAGAGTATTTTAAGAATGCTGACCTGTCAGCACTGAAATAGGGCTTCCCGTTGTAGCGCTCCACACTCGCTCTTCAGGAGCCAGAAAAGAGCCTTTAGGCATGGCTTGTAAAACAGTGTATAGTGGACACTACTGTTGGCGATCTCGTTACCGATACCCCCCCCCCCTCTTTAATTCGGTCTTTCCTGTTGATCAGACACCAAAGGAAATAGCAGATTGACTTTACACAAAAGGTCTCTGTGCTCCGTACACACTGCACCTGAGATCACTGCCTAAATTGTTAACAGTGATGGGTTGAAACAAGTTGCAAGTTAATTGAAGGGGGACATGCATGCTATAGGAAAGATGCATATTTTTTCATACCAGTCCATATAAATGTAAAAATGAACAAAAACAGGATGTGTGTGTGTTTATACACAAAGACCAGGCATGACATTATAACATTATAACAGTTGAAGTGAATAGCACACACATTTTCTGTACATCACGGCGCATGTTAGTGGGTGGGATGTATCCGTCAACGTCGACATGTTAGAAGCAGGTAAAATGGGGAGGATTTGGGCGAGTTCGATGAAGACCAAACTGTAGGTATGTTTCCATTACAAACTTGCTTAGAACTTTGGCGAGATTTGCGAAATGTCGATAAAACACTGTTGCGAAAGGATGGAGTGTTTCCATTAAATCGTATCATGCGACGAAAACTCTTCCTCTCGCGATGTCACTCAAAAGAATTGGGCAGGCATACTTATATCGCAGCCAGTCGCACGTAGAACCATGTGACCTGGAAATGCGAGCGTAAAACCCGTTATTTGAGTTTTTGCGAATTTGACCCGTTTCTATTCGCCGTATTTTCATTTCGCTATTTAAATATGCGCATTTTGAACGGTGATGGAAATGTATTTTATGAGGGCTAGATGACTTGGACCCCTTCCAAATGGCAGCTCTTCTGGAGGGTTATGAACACAATATTAGTGAGGGCAGGTGGTCATAACGTTATGCCTGATCAGTGGACATAGTCATGCCTTGTGTGTGTGTGTGTAACAACATTTTCGTCTGATTTTCCGTCTGGAATTTGGCGTCGGTTAACGTCGTTTCCGTCACGTTCGCCTGGCGCGCCACCAAGAGGAACACGCTAATTGCTTCCCCTATCGTGACCTGAGAAATGGGATAATTCAGTTAGGTTAACGTTGGATTCAAAGTCACTTTCTGAGGAGTGTATATATGTGCGTGTGTATGTATATATATGTATATGGGTATATGTATATATGTGTATATATATATGTAGATATATATATATATATATATATATATAGACAATAGATATATATATATATAATATATAATAATACCCGCACACACAGCACACACTATAATATATATATATATATATATATATATATCTCATCACAATACACACACACACCACACACACACACACACACACACACACCACACACACACACACACACACATATATTACTCTATCATATAAGCTCTATCAATCTTACACCACACACACACCACACACGGACAGTTGCATGATATTTCCAGAACAGAACTATTTTCGACTCTTATACCTCACACCCCCAAGGAACACAGACACTCTCTCTCTCTCTCTCTCTCTCTCTCTCTCTCTCTCTCTCTCTCTCCTCTCTCTCTCTATCTCTCTCTCTCTCTCTCTCTCCTCTCTCTCTCTCTCTCTCTCTCTCTCTCTTCTCCCTCCTCTCTCTCTCTCTCTCTCTCTCTCTCTCTCTCTCTATTTCTAATATCTCGCTCTAGATATACTATATATATATATATATATATATATATATATATATATATTATCTATATATATGAAGCTATGAAACTCTAGGTCGTAGATTCAGAAGAGGTTTTTTTTTTCTGCTTTAACAACTACGAAACTGACCCATTGCTGACTGAGGAAACTTTTCCCGTAAACCCATCAGCTGTTGCAAGACCGATTCGATCCTTTATATCGTCTTAGCCAATGACTCGCATTTGTTTAGGATTCCGCCACCGAGACGTGTCTTTCGAGAGCGTAAATGAGTGTTGCGCAAGTCCAGATGTGCAGGATGATCACGCACACATGCATTTCTAAACACGTTCGGCCGCCAACTCGGCGTTCGTTACATGGTTTTACAGTATTTCTGCCGTTGTTATTATTTTCTCCACTGTAATCGATAAACCGCTGCCCGTGTGCGAAACGCTCACATGTCTGTAATGATCGTTATTAAAACGGGCCCCCTGTTTGATCCCGCAGCGACGCGTCCTCCCGGCGGCTGTCACTCGGACGAGTTCCAGTGCCGCTTGGACGGCCTGTGTATCCCCATGCGCTGGCGCTGTGACGGAGAGAACGACTGTATAGACGACACGGATGAGAAGCACTGCGAAGGCGTGACGCACACGTGCAACCCGTCCGCCCAGTTCGCCTGCAGGGATTCAGGTTAATAACCTCCCCTAGCCATTTATTTATTTATTTATTTATTATTATTTATTTCTATACACCCATTTGACTCTCTCTTCTTTCTCCTGCAGCAAGGTGCATCAGTAAGGCGTGGGTGTGCGACGGCGACAGCGACTGCGAAGACCACTCGGATGAAGATAACTGCGAGGCGTTGCTTTGTAAACTCTCGCACCACGTTTGCGCCAATAACGACTCCATCTGCCTGCCCGCGGGAAAGCTGTGCGACGGCAAGGACGACTGTCCCGACGGCTCGGATGAGAAGCTCTGCGGTAAACGCTCCCCCTCTACTCCTCCTCCTCCTCCTCAGACCTTTTTTAAAAAGCCTCGTTTGCTTGCTGAAGGCCCTTTATTGATGTTCACTCGCTGTCTTTGCCGCAGACCTTTGCTCGCTGGAGAACGGGGGCTGCAGCCATAACTGCACCATCGCCCCCGGGGAGGGCATCCTGTGCTCCTGCCCAACTGGCATGGAGCTCGGCTCCGATAACAAGACCTGTCAAATCCAGAGCTTCTGCGCCAAGCATCTGAAGTGTAGTCAGCGCTGCATCCAGGAGAAAGCCACCGTCAAGTGCGCCTGCTACGAAGGCTGGGCTTTGGAACCCGACCACGAGAGCTGCAAAAGCACCGGTGAGCATCTGCTTTCCGCTTAATGGAATAGAATAGCCTTTATTTTTTCACATAGACGTTACAGCACAGTGAATATCCCGACTTGCTTGGAAGCTGGGGGCAGCTGGGGATATGGCGCCCCCTGGAGCACAGAGGGTTAAGGGCCTTGCTCAAGGACCCAAGGGTGGCGGCTTGGCGATAACGCCATTAGTAGCTAAGTGGTTAAGGCAATGCCCTTTGGACCAGAAGATTGGAAGATCGCAGGTTCAAATCCCACCATTACCAAGCTGCCATTAGTGGGCCCTTGAGCAAGGCCCTTAACCCTCAATTGCTCAGTTGTAAGTCGCTCTGTATATATATCTTGCGTTTGGAAATGACAGAAGGTGCTCAAAAAGTGGTCGCTATTAACCTCCAGATAACCAAAATATAAGTTCTTTTTCTTTTTCTTGTATATATTCGTTTATTAGACACTAATTCAGTAATATCCTAATAATCCTAATAATATGCGTGGAGGGGGTGTGCCTCAGGTGCCTAAGGCACTGGGCTACTGATCAGAAGGTCAGGGGTTCAAGCACCGGTATCACCAAGCTGTCACCCTTGGGTTCTTGGGCCCGATTTGGGTGGAATAGTCGAGCGCATATTAAGAGCGATGCCGCTGTGGTTTCCCTGCAACGCGAGCCTTAAACGAGTCCGTGTCCCCCTCCAGACCCTTTCAAGCCGTTCATCATTTTCTCAAATCGCCACGAGATCCGCCGCATCGACCTGTACAAGGGCGAGTTCAGCGTCCTGGTGCCCAGCCTGAGGAACACCATCGCCCTGGACTTCCACCTCAACCAGAGCTCCCTCTACTGGACTGATGTGGTAGAAGACAAGATCTACCGAGGCAAACTGTCTGAAAATGGAGGTGAGAGGAGGCTACAGAAAATGCTTATGCATGCTTATAGGGTGTTATAGGATGTTAATTCAGCGTAGCTGAAATATGACTATATCTATGTACTGCGTGGAATGTTCCGGTTTCCTATGCATCAAGAATCCTTTTTAAAGGAGAAATACTGTGTTTCTCATTGGCGGACCTCATTTCCGACTATTCTGTTGCTTGTGCTACAAAGCAATCATGTTAGAAGCAACTTTTTCCTCAGGTTTTTTGAAAAGAAATATAACAGTGCTGAACATCACAATGTTGGCTTTTGTTAGGGGGAAAAATGTCTTTAAAAAATGGCTATTGAGGGCAGAGGTTGGTAGAATGTGTGTGTGTGTGTGTGTGTGTGTGTGTGTGTGTGTGTGTATATATATATATATACACACACACACACACACACACACACACACACACACACACACACACACACACACACACACAGAGAGAGAGAGAGAGAGGACTAGAACTGCACTTTTCAATGCTCAAACCTCCGCACAGAGCTCTTTATGTAATGTGGGTGCAAACGTGGGCTTCATTGTCATCAATAACGTGCATTTAAAGACCTGAATAATAGCCTGAGGGGGGGAAAAGATTAAATCCGAGATAATAGGGTTTAGTCATTTATCTGTAGGGCTCTGTAGGTATGTGTCTGAACAGGACTGCCTGCCTGACTTGATGAAGATTTTCCTTATATAGAGAAATATATATTTCTTTTATTTTTCCTCCCGTGTCTATGGGCAAAACCCTTCACTTCTGCACGTCATTATTGCACTGTATCTGCAAAAAAAAAAAAAAAGAGAATGCCAGTTTCCCAGAATTCAGTCTTCTACACTATATAAGAAAGTGTCAGAATCACAATGCTCTTGCTACACACACACACACACACACACACACACACACACACACACACACACACACACACACACACACACACACACACACACACACACACACACACGGTCCCAAAGTTCAAATCTGATTTTGGATCCACCTCATTGCTAGTGGGGAAAAAAAAGCAGTGCCAACATGGCTGCCAACAGGGAAACAAAGCAACAAAGAGCTTTTCTCCTCGACTTTGAGTGCAGAGGCCACCTTGTCTCCAGCTCTACAATAAACAGGCTGAGCACTGGCCTGGCCTCCTAATTGCCTGTGTGTGTGTGTGTGTGTGTGTGTGTGTGTGTGTCTGTGTGTGTGTGTGTTCGCGCATACATGCGTTCATGTGTGTCCTAACTTAATGCTACACACATACCCGGTGGCACTCGAGCCTTTGAAAAAGACAGCACAGTACAAGGGGAGGTGTCATAGAATGCCAGGCTGAAGATGGTTTATGTTCAGTTGCATCACTGGTTTTTCCCAGATCCGTATCAGAGTCAGGTAACAATGTAAACTTACCAACATGCAGGGGTTTGTGCAGAGACGTGGCGACAAAAAAAGAAAGAAAGAAGGATTTCGATGCTTTTTTAGAACAAGACGATATTCCTTACCAACGTTTAATGATCACAACCAATCATTATCAAGGATGCGTTGTTCAGACCCCTTCGAGTGAAAATGGGCGCCGGACAAAAGGATTCGTGTTCAGTCGCACGTGCTTCAGTTCATCTTTTTCGAGATCCGTTCCGAGATGGGCATCGGTACAAAGCCGCGTCGTAGATGCAATCTTTATTTATTTATGTTATGCAGTTGTTTTGCTTGGTCATGTTTTCAAGTCGTGTTTATTTTAGTTTGGCAAAAAAAAAAAATTCAGAAAAAAAAAAAAAAAAATTTTTAAATTATGAAATAATGTAAACCAGACCTTCTGTTTTTACTGTGTGTGCGTGTGTTTATTACTGTATTACTGTATTGCTGTATGTAACCTAAACGTATCACCAGTTTATATGGAAAGCAACCGGAATGTAAATTCTTAATGGAACCCTGTCCCATATTTAAAAAAAAAAAAAAATATATATATATATATATATATATATATATATATATAGATATCATATAATATTATACAAGAAATTAATATTAAAATATTAATTTCCAGCGAGAAATAAATATAAAATAATGAAAGTTTTTATTTTGTTATAATATATGTGTGTGTGGTCTATATATATATATATATATATATATATATATATAGATATATATATATGGTGTGTGTGTGTGTGTGTGGTGTATAGATAGATCTATAGACCAGATTATATATAAATATATATATATATATATATATATATATATATATATATATATATATATATATCTATATATATATATATATATATATATATATATATATACATACCGTAAATTCTGGACTATAAAGCGCACCTGCATATAAGCCGCATCCGCTCTATTTGAAAAAAAACCCCCAAAAAATCATAAATAAGCCGCACCTGCATACAAGCCGCATCCGCATCCGCTTTTGAATTGTAAATGTACATGTATGTACCTAAATAGATCCTTTCCTAACCTGTATTTTAACACGGTGTAACGGTGGACGCTGCACAGAGACGCGGAGATCCGGAATTCATACAAACTCAGGAGAACTCAGGAGACGCCGCTCATACGGAGCGGCCAGACAGGCTAGGGAGCCTTGCGCTCTGCGCGCCGTGGTACCGGGAGTACCGTAGACAAAGGTTAGGCATAAACATATATCGAGCGTCCGTGTCCGCGACACTAGGTATGTGCTACGAGCCCGGACGGGGATTGTAGAGTGAACCGGGCTTATATCGGGAGAGGGAAAATCAAAAACCGCTGAGGCTGATTTGTGTGTGTCGTGTGTGTGTGTGTGTGTGTGTGTGGGGAAAAGAGCAGGGAGGAGAGAGAGAGAGAGCACCGAGCAGCAACTTTGCTGATTAAAACGGGACAGAACGAAGAGAAAATAAGCGCTATTTACAGTATTTATCTTCATTTCTCCTGTGTGTGAAATCACGTCACCTTAACCTTGTAAAGATAGAGTTTGTCCTCCTTCTATCCGCTTCTACCCACTTATATCTGCTAAAGAGGAACTAGCGCATTCTTCTTCTTTGCATTTATTTTGTCTTAGTTTTGATTCTAATTCCGGTTAGAGCCCCTAGCGGTCGGGAAAAAATCTGCAGAATAGCCGCACCTTATTATTAGCCGCATGGTTCAAAACCTATGAAAAAAGTAGCGGCTTATAGTCCAGAATTTTACGGTATATAGATAGATAGATATAGATATGTGTGTGGGTGTGTGTAACTGGATTAACTGTCTAGAAATATATTTAACAGAATCTCCATTGTGAATGCCATGCTGTGTGTAGCTGTTGAGTGCTTCAGTCTCATTCCTTTTTTTTTAGTATTATTAAGTGCGAGAGAAATTGAAGAGAGTCTGGCGAGGGAACAACAATTGTACTGTAACAATAACTGTAATATTAATGATAATCGAGATTTGTTCCGCAGATGTTCCGGGCCGTTAAACATGACTAGACAGGAATCAAAAGCATGGCTGGACTGAAAGTCCTGTTTGTGACGATAACCTTCATCGTGCTCGAGGACGGCGCTACCAACAAGTCTTCCGGTCACATATTTGTCTTTGCTAATTCCTGCAGCCTTGACCAGTTTCGAGGTGGTGATACAGTATGGTCTGGCCACTCCTGAGGGCCTGGCGGTGGACTGGATTGCTGGAAACATCTACTGGGTGGAGAGCAACCTGGACCAGATCGAGGTGGCCAAGCTGGATGGAACCATGCGGACAACACTCCTCGCCGGAGAAGTGGAGCATCCGCGAGCCATCGCCCTCGACCCACGTGATGGGTGAGACACACGCATGCAATTACATAGGATGATGTATTGACCTGACATATCTATGTCTAGGGTCGGGTATCATTTACGTTTTTTTTTATTCCGTTTATCGATTCCAAATGGTCATGTTGGTCGTGAGCGACATATTAGTTTATTTTCAGTTTGTACAGATACACTTCTGTGCACTTCCTGCTGTAATCCGATTTTTATATTACCACATAAGGTCCTGGAAGATTTAACGCATGGAAGGTCCTGGCAGATTGTCAGGTGGAAAAAATCTAATGCACCCAGGAATCTCTAAGAGGAATCGAAAATAAAAATGTCATAACGAGTATCAGAATCAGAAAGAGCTTTATTTGCCTAGTAGGTTTTTCACTTACGAGGATTTTATTAAAGTAGAATGGAAAGAAAAAGTAATGAAAGGATATAAAGGTTGTTGCATGTTTTTGTAAGACAAATAAATAAATAATGATCCATGAGGGGGGTACGGTGGCGTAGTGGTTAGCCGTTCGCCTCACACCGCCAGGATCCGGGTTCGATTCCCGTCTCGGTCATGTGTGTGTGGAGTTTGCATGTTCTCCCCGTGCCTCAGGGGGTTTTTCTCCGGGTCTCCGGTTTCCCCCCCCGGTCCAAAAAAAACATGCACGGTAGGTTGATTGGCACCTGAAAATTGTCCCTAGTGTATGAATGTGTGTGTGTGTGTGTGTGTGTGTGCCCTGCGATGGGTTGGCATTCCATTCAGGGTGTATCCTGCCTTAATGCCCATAGACGCCTGAGATAGGCACAGGCTCCCCGTGACCCGATGGAAGATCGGATAAAGCGGTAGAAGATGAATGAATGAATGAATGAATGATCCATGAGGTAAACCGATTATTAATCGATGTCCATATGTTAATGAGTGACAATACCGGGGAATTTGATCGTATTCTTTAAGCTTATTCTTTAAGCGAAATTCGAATTTGTGGAAATTTCAACGAGTATAAATTTGTACGAAAACTAAATAAAGGATTTATTATTAAAATAATGAAAAATATTGTAAATCGCTTTCCAGTATCTTGTTCTGGACAGACTGGGATGCCAGTTCTCCTCGAATCGAGGCGGCTTCCATGAGCGGCGACGGCCGGCGTACCATTCACAGAGAAACGGGAATTGGAGGCTGGCCTAACGGCCTCACCGTGGACTACTTGGAGCGCCGCATTCTCTGGATTGACGCTCGGTATGTGGGTTAGACTGTAACACCCAGTTCCACAAACACTTCCTTTCTTAAGGTTGATGAGGAGAATATTTGGGAACGTTTCCTGCTATCCACTAACTGCTCGCAAAATCTAGGTCCGACGCCATCTACTCCGCTGCTTACGACGGGTCGGGCCTGATCGAGGTGCTGCGGGGACACGAATACCTGTCGCACCCGTTCGCCGTCACCATGTACGGCGGCGAGGTTTACTGGACCGACTGGCGCACGAACACGCTGGCCAAAGCCAACAAATGGACGGGGCACAACGTTACGGTGGTGCAGAGGACCAACACGCAACCGTTTGACCTGCAGGTTTATCACCCGTCCAGGCAGCCTCAGGGTCGGTACCTGTTCCCATCGGAAAAGCGTATAGTTCGTCATCCTGTTTGTTTGTTTATTTATTTATTTCCTTCGCAGCTCCAAACCCCTGCGCCTCTAACAGCGGCAAGGGCCCGTGCTCGCACCTCTGCCTCATCAACTACAACCAGACGTTCTCCTGCGCCTGCCCCCACCTCATGAAGCTGCAGGCGGACAAACACACCTGCTATGGTAGGAACGCCGCTCGCCGAGAGTCCCTTTTTTCGGAATGCGGAATGCGCGTTGTGCAGGGGTCGATTATTTTAAAATTATTTTTATTTATTTTATTTATTTTTTTCCCCCTTCCCGCTGCCCGCCCGCTGATGCCTCGACTGCGTTCCGGGTCCTGAATTCCGCAGCCCGGCCTTTTTTCCCCTCCTCCCCGCTGCACCGAGTCCAGGTCACTGTTTAATATTCTGCAGTGTGGCAGTGGTGTCCTGCCACAGCGAATCAGGAAGACTATTTGGTATTCTGCAGGTGACCCGTGCCGGCATACTGCGCAGATCTCGCGTCTCGGTGCATGCGTGCGTGCGCGCGTGTGTGTGTGTGTGTGGGGAGAAGCCTGAAAAAACCACACACCGAAATCGAGCTGTACAAAAAGTGTTTACGCTTGTCTTCATTCGGGCCGTCGTCGTCAATTTGATCGGTCTATGTCTCTCGCTTTCACGCACCTCTTTCTAGCGATGGGACCGTCTGTCCTCTACACGAACTATTGTTAAAAAGAAATGACCAGTTTACGTGACGCCAAGGATTAAACCCCCCCCCCCCCCCCCCCCCCACATCCCCCCCCCCCCCCCCCCCCCCAGTTTCCTAATCTGAAATGTCCGCCTTTCCTCCCGCGCGTAGAGTCTCGCCAGTTCCTACTCTACGCCCGTCAGATCGAGATCAGAGGCGTGGACATCGAGAATCCGTATTACAACTACATCATCTCCTTCACCGTGCCCGTGATCGACAACGTGACGGCGGTGGATTACGACGCCCAGGAGCAGCGCATCTACTGGTCCGACGTCCGCACGCAGATGATCAAACGGGCCTTCATTAACGGGACGGGGGTGGAGACCGTCGTGTCGGCCGGTAAAACTATTTCTGCCCCCCAGCATTTTGTTCGCCTCTGACCTCAGCCGCCTCGTTTAAAAAAAAAAAATGTATTTTTTTTTTTTTTAGATATCCCGAACGCTCAGGGCTTGGCCGTAGACTGGGTGTCCAGGAACCTGTTCTGGACCAGCTACGACACGAGCAAGAAACAGATCAACGTGGCCCGTCTGGACGGCTCGTTTAAGAACTCGGTCATCCACGGACTGGACAAACCGCACTGCCTGGTGGTGCATCCGATGCTGGGGTTAGTGATCCACGTGCCTTTTCTCTCGGAATATATTCCCTTCTATTGCCCAGATGTGAAGATCGTAGTGCATCTCAAACTAACCAATCAGCACAAATGATGAGCATTCTCATTCGCTGTTATAATCACCTCCACTCTTCTCAGATGCTCTACTGTTTTTAAAGTGTCTCCTCATCCTGATTGGTCCACAGGTGACTGGAAACCCCACCCCATACACTGTTACCAACATAAAACTGGCATTTGATAATGGTCGATTGTTTTTGCGTAGTTATTCACGTTAGCAGAAGCATTAGCGCTCGATGCGCCAGCATGGCCGTGCTGAATAGGCGAGGTGAAGGAGGAGGCTTGAGGTTTTAACTTGGTTACATCCCAAAGGTTTTAACTTGGTTACATGTAACGTAATTTACGTTACGAACGTAATTTAAAAAATAATAAATAAAGTACAGTTACTTATGAAAATGTTAAAGAATTGACGATGCTGCTGTTTCATTTGGAGAAATGGAACGTGGTTTTGGAACTTTTTTCCTTAGAATGTTAATGTAAAGTGCCACCTAGTGGACAAATTAAAAAAGTAACCAGTTACTTTTATAAAGGCATTGAAAAGTTACACTACTTATTACATTTTAAATAGGGTCATTTGTAATCTATTTCATTTCCAAAGTAACATTTTCCCAACACTGTATATAAAGTTTTATATATATAAAAAAAACAGTAAGTAACCTAATATATTAGTGAAAAACACAACAGAAGAATAGCCTTTTCACATATACATTAGAGCACAGTGAAGTTTTTTCTTCACCTTATACCCTAGCTTGTTTTTATGAAAGCTGGGGGCAGAGCCTTGATACAGCGCCCCCTGGTGCACAGAGGCTAAATTAGGGCCTTTCTCAAGGCTCAAGAGGGGCAGTTTGGGGATTTAGCGGGGATTGAATCCCCGATCAGTCTCCCAGCACCTTTTTATTTATCGTCCGTGATTGCGGTCTTGACATATCATAGGTCAAGTTGACATGCGACATGAATGACAATTTGCATTCAGTGAATTGCACAATATAGTCCACATGACAAAAAACAAATGCCTTTTATTTCTCTTTATTAAGACTTTCATTCTCTCTATTTCGGCTTTATTTCTATTTTTTTGAGTTTATTTCTCACAATTTCATCATTAACATGCACAAATATTTTTTTTCCCTAGCAATTCCCGATTCGTCATTTTCTCCAGGGATCGGAATAGTCAAAATAGTCCTCCGTGATCACCTCCATTGTTTCACAGATCGATCTAATGATTGCAGCCTATTTCATTATTCATTGTATAAAGCTGTATGACATTACAGACAGAGAGACGCTTAAAAAAAAAAAAAAAAAAAAAAAAAAAGACTTGTCTATTTTGCATTTAAGCAAAATGGCCTCATGTTCGTATTTGCCTTTAGTCATATTCGGGATTCTGTATTGTTGCCACAGTCGTGACCCAAAGCACTGAGATCCTTAGCGTGCCCTAGAATTATATTTATCACTTGGCTCGTGCTATATTTAAACAAAGCCTGCATCAAATGAAACTCGACATGCTGAAGAGTTTTATTGCTTTTTTTTTTTTTCCCTTTCGCGGTTATAAAACAAAATCTCGCCGGTTCCTGTCGCGAATTCGCGGAGTGGAAAAACCTCACCGTGGTTGAAAGAGTATTCCCGTTCTTTAAAGTGTCCTTTGTTGTCTCTGGTATTTGTTGAAACTGGCATTGTTTAGGGAAATGGCATTTAAAAAAAACAAAAAGCGAGCAGATGCCTGGGCCATATGCTTTAGCTGATTCCAAAGAAAACAAGTGGCTGAACTGAAACGGGGGGGAATCTTTTGAAGGAAAGGATGAAGGGACGGGATGAGGCTGTTTGTTTGTGAAGAAAGATAGCCTGGATCTTTGAAGCAGAGGAGGGAAAGGGTTTTTTTGGGGGGGGGTCACGGTGTTTAGGCGGTTTGTAAATTACACGTGCGATGGGACTTTTTGAATCGGGGCTTTGAAAGCAGCGCCAATTGCACTACTGATGTGAAGCGAATGTTTTTCCGTTACCTTCAAAGCGAGGAAGAGATTGAAGCAGCGCTTCCACACAAGCACTAAATCTAGCAGGAAAATGACGGATCACAATAAATAAACCCTGTGTTTTCAGTTCTGTTACAGTTCAAGTGCTGATCCGATTGCTTGCTTGATCTGTTCTTGAATCTGTTTCTTGCGGAATATGATGGTTATATGAATAGGTTTAGTACGAAATTCCTTTGTAAATAAGAAATGGCTGTTAAACTTTTAGTTGTTTAATTATTTGTTTATTTATTTATTTAGTACAATTTATTATGTTCCAGAAAGCTCTACTGGACAGACGGAGACAACGTCAGCATGGCCAACACGGATGGCAGCAACCAGTCGTTACTCTTCACCAATCAGAAAGGCCCTGTGGGTGAGTAATCAAAATCACCAAATCATACAGTATCATATTTTTTATTATTATTTTAAATGCCTGTTCGATATTTAGATATTGAATCGCATGATTGACACGAGTTTTCAATGGACCATAAATGAATACTTTTCATGCGTGTAATACTCTAACTGTAACGGACACTAGAAGCCAGTACGACCAATACAAAGCAATCAAAGAGAATAAACAATTCGATATTGTTTAATATTTATTTACGGACTAATAATATAGTAATCACGAAGTCGGTGATCGTGTTTAGGCCGACAGAAAAGGCCGTGCTGAGCCTGATGGCTTAGAAACTACCTTTGGCCACGACTAGTCAAAGTAATGCACCGTTACATATACATTACATTTACGGTATTTGGCAGACGCCCTTATCCAGCGCGACTTACAACTGAGCAATTGAGGGTTAAGGGCCTTGCTCAAGGGCCCACTAGTGGCAGCAAGTTGGTGGAACCCATGATCTTCTTGTCCAGAGTCCAACACCTTAATATGCACATACATATATGTGTGTGTGTGTGTGTGTGTATGTGTATATATGTATATTGTCGCACTTGACGGGGCGAAGGTCTAGATACACCCCTGTCTTTCCTCTCAATACTTAGCTAACCTTTACTGTATAATTCCCTCGATTGCCGCTCTGTGAATGAAACAAGGAAATGGATGCATCTAACCCCTGCTCTTTGGTGTTGTCCAACAGGACTCTCTATTGACTTTGACGAGGGCAGACTGTACTGGATCAGTTCAGGCAACAGCACAATAAATAGCTGCAATCTGGACGGCACGGGCCTGGAGATCATCGAAGGTGTAAAGGGCAAGCTGACCAGAGCCACCGCTCTCGCTATCATGGGTGACTACTACTTTTTTTTTCTTCCCCGTTCATCGCTCTATAAGGTTATCGAAGGCGCAAACCGATGTCTACGAAGCATTATCTCACGCCTGATCTGTACGGTGTCATCTTTAGGAAACAAGCTGTGGTGGGCCGATCAGGGCACGGACCAGGTAGGCACCTGTGACAAGAAGGACGGGAGCGACTGGAAAATTTTGCGGAACAGCACGTCTCCTGTGATGCATATGAAGGTCTATAATGAGACGGTGCAACAGAGAGGTACCTGGCATTATTTTTTACATTACATTCTCCATCATCACTCTTATGTTATGTGTGTGTGTGTGTGTGTGTGTGTGTGTGTGTGTGGTGGTGTGTGTATATGTGTAGTATATATATATATTATATATATAGTATATAGTGTGTGTGTGTGGTGTGCATAAATAGATATATAATAGATATATGTGTGCATATATAGATGTATATATCTATAAATCTATATATATATATATATATATATATATATATATATATATATATATACATATAGATATATAGTATATATTAGAGATGTCTGGATGTATATATATATATATATATATATATATATAGATATATATATATAGATATATATATATATATATTTTTTTTTTTTTTTTTTTTTATATATATGGTTTATTATATTATTTATATATATATAACATATATACCTAAAACATTTACTGCTCACTCCTACACACATTTATAGTAGATGGTTGGTTAATTTGTGTGTTTGTACTTTATTGTCCTTGTGTATTACATTTCCACCAAAGTTTTTACTGTGTTTATACAGTGATAAAGATATGAGGATAGTATAGACCGTAAACCGTATAGCAGCACCACGGTTTAAAAACGAGCGTCGTCTTGTTTTTAAGGTACAAACTTGTGCACTAAGAACAACGGGGACTGTTCTCAGCTTTGCTTGCCCACGTCGCCCACCAGCAGAGCCTGCATGTGCACGGCGGGCTACAACCTGAAGAGCGGCCAGCAGTCCTGCGAAGGTACTCTTCTCTCACAGTCTCGCACCGTGCAGGCACGTGTCGGTCATCAGGGAGGTGATAAATTGGACTTGGTAATTTGACAAAGCATTGCCTGTGATCAGTGTGAAGTTTAGGGGGAGGGGGGGGGAGGGAATCAAACTCCCTAAAAAAATGTGTGTAAATGTGATTTTTCTCATACAGTTCCAGTTAAAACCAGATATTAGCATGCGCTTCAGGAAAAAAAAGACAAGTTTTTTTCTTTACTGTCAAACGTTAAATCAGAGTAAATGTTATATATATTTTATATATTTAAGTTTATTGTGGCAGTAAACAAAAAGAAAACTCCATTCTGAGCTTAAGAAGCTTGTGATGGGTTAATTGAGTTAATTGCTGGCACACCAGTGGATGTGTATAAAGGCACAAACACACCCTCTCCTTTCTATGACATCATGGGGGGGAAACAAAAAGCAACATCAGGAGTTGTGTTAATCCTTGTTTGTTTGCGCATCAGGTATGGGTTCCTTCTTGCTGTACTCCGTTCACGAGGGCATCCGCGGAATTCCCCTGGACCCAGCCGACAAATCCGATGCCCTCGTGCCAGTGTCTGGAACCTCTCTGGCAGTGGGCATTGACTTCCATGCTGGTGAGAGCAAACGTCCCCGTTCGCAGCTCTTGAGCGCTTTTTCTCCCTTCATGTTGATAATTGAATGCTGTGTGCGTTGGTAGAAAACGACACCATCTACTGGGTGGACATGGGTCTTAGCACCATCAGCCGAGCAAAAAGAGACCAGACGTGGAGAGAAGACGTGGTTACTAACGGCATCGGGCGCGTGGAGGGTATCGCCGTCGACTGGATCGCAGGTTAGAAACTCGTCCATAGGACGTTCGTTTCCGGCGGGGGAAAAAAACAAGATTAGCTTTGTTTGCTTTATATATCATTGCTATATATATATATATATATATATATATATATATATATATATATATATATATAGATATATATCAATAACTATATCGTTGTTTGCTTGATTGCATCGTCTAGGAAACATCTACTGGACCGACCAAGGGTTCGACATGATCGAGGTGGCCAGACTCAATGGTTCCTTCCGCTACGTGGTCATCTCTCATGGCCTGGACAAACCTCGCGCCATTGCTGTCCATCCGGAGAAAGGGTGCGTGTACCGCAAGCGGCGTTGGAGCGTTATTAATGTGGAAATGTTTATCCTGCAATAATGATTAGAGTCGCTGCATTGCCTAGCAATTAAAAACATAAAAAAAACAAAAAAAAAAACAAAAACAAATGCTGAACGCGTCGTCTTATCGGCTTTACGCGCGATTAAACCCTTTCTTCCATCGAAGGTACCTTTTCTGGACCGAGTGGGGTCAGTACCCGCGCATCGAGAGGTCACGACTGGACGGTTCCGAAAGAGTCGTTCTGGTCAACGTCAGTATCAGCTGGCCCAACGGCATCTCCATCGATTATGAGGTTTGTACATGGACATGTACATGTATGTATGTGTATATATGTGTGTGTGTGTGTGTGTGTGTGTGTGTGTGTGTGTATATATAGATATATATATATAGATATAGTATATATATATATATATATATATAGATGTTATTCCTGCTCGTATAATTAAAATTATTTAGGTATTTAAGTATTATTTACTCACATTTGGTGGTGTGTATGTACAAACATTCAGGAAGGCCTGCTTTACTGGTGCGACGCTCGTACCGACAAAATCGAGCGCATTAATTTGGAGACGGGTGGGAACCGGGAGCTGGTCATGGCGGTTCATAACATGGACATGTTTGCTGTGTCTGTGTTCGAGAACTACATCTATTGGAGTGACAGGTACACCATGTCTCACCCTTCCAACATCATTATTATTACAAGTCTTATGAGCACTTTGGTGAACAAACTCTTGCGTTGTCTTGTGTATAATCCAGAACCCATGCCAACGGCTCCATTAAGAGAGGAAATAAGAACAACGCCACTGACATGGTGTATCTAAGAAAAGGCATTGGGGTACAGCTGAAGGACATAAAAGTCTTCAACCGGGCCAGACAGCAAGGTACGAAATAATAAGTAAAGTGGAATATAATTATATATATATATATTTGGCATATGCATATATATATATATATATATATATATTTTTAATTTCCCTTCAAAGCCCTGACAAAGTAGTTTTTTTCTTTCCTGCCTCCCTCCACAGGAACCAACGTCTGCAAGGACAGAAACGGTGGTTGCGAGCAGCTGTGTCTGTACCGCGGTAACGGAGCCCGCACCTGCGCCTGCGCCCACGGGATGCTGGCGGAAGACGGGCGCACTTGCCGCGACTACGACGGCTACTTGCTTTACTCGGAGCGCACCATCCTGAAGAGCATCCACCTGTCGGACGAGACCAACCTCAACGCGCCCATCAAGCCGTTCGAGGATCCGGATCACATGCGAAACGTCATCGCGCTAACCTTCGACCACCGCGGCGGTGGCGGCAAAGGAGCCAACCGCATCTTCTATAGCGATATCCACTTCGGCAACATCCAGAAAATCAACGACGACGGATCCGGCCGCAAGACCATCGTTGAAAGTGAGCGGACTGTTGTTGTTGTTGTTGTTTTTTTGTTTTGTTTTTAAAAGTTCTAGCTGATATCACACCAAACACCTCATAAATTACAGCTGGAGGATTGAACCCTGTGCAGGTTTTAAGGTTAAATACTGCTTAAAGGTTGCACTATGCTCATCTAAAATATAAGACCTTAAATCTATTCTTATACACCTGAAAGATAAATTACAGGTTTTTTTGGCCCGCTACACTTTGGTTGCCAGTCAATACAGATTATCCAGTACTAAATGCACAGAGCCATATATATATATATATATATATATATATATATATATATATATATATATATATATGTGTGTGTGTTTGTGTTTTTTTAATTGGTCGGTAAACATGAATAAGGGCAACGAGCTTTCTATACTTTTATAAATAGAGCAGCTATTTGGACGTCAGGAAATTAAACAGACATAAACGCTGTATTAGTCTCTTATGTCAATACAAAGCCAGCGATACTGTATGTAGACATTGAACGGGACTGGTTTGGGTATAAACCTCATCTCGTCCGCTTCTCTGTTTAAATCCCAGTTGAGTACTGGCGTCTTGCTTCCGTTATGGAGGTGAAGTGTCAGGTTCGGCCGGGTTAAAAGGCTGTACGATGTCCCTGCTTCTTTCGTGACAACACAGCACCCGGTTCGCCCCCGAGCAGTTCTTACACCGGGCCTTTCCCAGCAGCTCGCGGCGGAACTTCCGCGACACAAACGCGTACAGCAGCGGGTTGACCATAGACGAGGACGTGGCCATTAACCGGGCCAACAGCGCCAGAGAGCGCAGCCTGTTTGTACTGTTGACGCTCTGACCGATTCGGCAGAACATGACCACGTAAGAAGGCAGCCAGCAGACTGTAAACACGACGACGAGCAACGCTGTGGTCTGGGTCACCTGCTTCTGGTAGCGCTGCAGCTGCAGAGAGTTCCCCTGCAGGCCGGTGCGGCGCAGGAAGCGGTAGAGTTTGGCGTACATGATCACGATGACCAGGAGAGGCAGGACGAAGCTGAACAGGAAGAGCGCCGTGCTGTAGACCACCTGGCTGATGTCGCTGAGGAAGGCGAAGCAGTGCGTCACAGCGTACGTGCCCACGTTGCGGATGGCAAACTGCGGCGCCGCCAGCGCTATCGCCGGACCCCAGAGCAGAACCGCCGAGACCTGGAGCCAGCGCTTTATCCGGGAGCGGTAGGTCAGGGTCGGGTGCACCACGGTCAGGTAGCGCGTTACCGCTAGCGCGGCTAGCGTGAAGGCGCTGACGCTGTTACAGGCCACTCCCAGGAAGCTGACCGCTTTGCACGGGTAGCTCCCGAAGGGCCAGTTGCCCAGCGCGATGGACGCCGTGTGGAAAGGCAGAGAGAGCAGAAGCAGGATGTCGGATGCGCTCAAGGCCAGGAGCAGCGTGTCGGTGCCGCGGAAAGCCCGTGACGTTGTCTTCCGCCGCCTCCTTACCAAGATGAAGATTACCAACGAGTGACCGATTAGTCCGATAACTATGATGACCGTGTCCAGTATGGGCACCAGAGCTTTCTGCAGATCCCAGTCCATCTTCGGTACCCGGCTTTGCCATCCAGGGGCGTTTTTCTCAAGCCACGTTGCTGCGGGGCCGATCCGTGGCTCGCCGCGTTCGAGGTCTGATAACGAGGACCGCCAGAGAATGACATGATTTAATGCTTGCCGCTCCTCCCACCGTTTGAGCCAGAGCTGCTCAAGACTCATGTCTTATCAACACCCACACAAACACACACACACACACACACACACACTCTGGCGCACTTAGTAAACCTTCCTCTAGGGCATAGTGAGCATATTTATTTGCGTTTACCGGCAAGGTGGGGGGAGGGGCGAAGGGGTGGACACTCGCGCTCGCCTGCTTGATTGTAGATCAACTTTATTTAAGATATTTTCGTGTGATTTGAGCTCTTGTCTCTAAATCCCTTTGGGTTGTTTGGGAAAGACGTTTCAAAGTTACTTGTGAATCAAACGCCACCAAATTTAATCCTCTCTTTAAGTCCGATGTGAAACGCCGAGCACGGACGAGTGGCTCATAAATCCGTAATAGCTGTGAGTACAGAAAGCGGCCGTTATCGATCCCGCAAAACCAGTCAACCTTGCAGAACACAGAACACAGCTTTCCAAGGCCAAGCTGGACTTGGTGAGAAGAATCAATTATTTATTTTCTCCCCCCCCCCCTTTTCGTTTACTCCACCATGTTTGTGTTGTCGATTATAAAACCTCTCCAAGGCTGTTCTTATCTCCGCGATGGAATTCCAAAACGTGGTCGGGGGAGAATCCTTATTTCCGGCACCTTCTCATAAAAGACCGCCTATTTATCCTGGTGAATGAAACGACCTCATCTTAGGAGTCCGGTTTATATATGGGGGGTTGGGAGTACATGCAAACTCCACACACACTTTGCGGATGCGGGAATCGAACCCCCAGCCCTGGAGGTGTGAGGCGAACGTGCTAACAACAAAGCCAACGTGCCCCCTCATGATGAACATAATCGCACAATTTTTTTTTTTATTATTATTATTATTTGTTCTAAACGTACCTTGAAATAAAACATTTTAATAATCAACATTTGTCAATATACTTATGTTTGTCGATGGACAAACAGGGTGCTTTATGTAAGTATGTGTGTTTATTAGAGAACACAATCTCAACATGGAGCATGAAGACGAAAAATATACTTTTTAAATAATTACGGTGTAAATCATCAGGACGGCACTTTTTGTGCGTTTCCACAGCGTGGCTTTTTATTGCCGTACGTGTTCTAGGTTTCGGTGCTTAACTTCAAACACGGCTCGCCAGTAAAACAAATGTTTGCTGATAAAATTACCTGTTTTCAAATCGGAGTTAAAGAAAGGACGTCGTGAATCAATGCGCGATTTTATGCGTCCTTATTAAATCTTATATTTATTTCCATTTTAAATACAAATTGCCACACGTTGCTGTGTTAATAAAACCAAACGCCATCAGCATACATTTTTAAGCATTAGCATACACACTTCTAACTTTTTCCAGCGTTTGTTGCACGATTTTGTCTCCTCGTACCACCTCTGTATTTCAGAGGCTTCGTCTTTGCTTTTTATGGCTTGGCAATCGCACTCTCGACCGACCTTTATCTAAGTGACGTCAGCAGATAAGGGCCGGGATATATAAATAAATAAATAAATAAATAAATAAATAAATAGACACCACCTCTCTCATAAAACCTTTATGGCTGGTGTTTGTTTCTACTACATCTGTTAACCGGTGGAAACTTTCGCTGGCCTTAAAGAAGGACCGGTCTATAGGTCGTATTAAATCGTCAAGTGTTGCCGTGTCGCTCTGAAACTGAGGACTAGGCTTGAATACAGGGATGACTTGACAACACCGCCGAGGGGGGGGTGTGGGTATAAGCAAGCCAACCATGAAATAGCTCCTGTACACACATACAATGCAAACGGCACCAGTGCACTGACAAATAGAGGCATGCTGACTGCTGAAGGCTCCTCAGCTAAACATTTTTTTTTGTCCCAGGGCAAGTCATTTATGGCAAGCATGAGCTCATTATTGCGACGGCTAATTTCCCAGAACATGAATTCGAAGCCAAACGTTATTTGATTATAATCGATGTTCATTCGTTGCTCGGCTGATCTGCTTTATTTCATTCCCTCGTTAGATGTGGGCTCAGTGGAGGGCTTGGCGTACCACAGGGGTTGGGACACACTCTACTGGACCAGCTACACCACTTCCACCATTACTCGCCACACAGTGGACCAGACGCGCAGTGGCGCCTTCAACAGGGAGACGGTGGTCACCATGTCTGGAGAGGACCACCCCAGAGCTTTTGCTTTAGACGAGTGCCAGGGGTAAGTGCTTGCCTATCTTGCATTGTCTTGTTTGTCCGTTAGGGAAATTGGACGTCCTTCGCACCCCGATCACACCACGCCGTGCTTTTCTAGGTTGATGTTCTGGACAAACTGGAACGAGTTGGCTCCCAGCATCATGCGCTCATCTCTGTCCGGGGCTAACGTGCTGGTGATCGTGGGTCACAGCGTCCGCGCGCCAAACGGCCTGGCGATAGACCACCGGGCCGAGAAGATTTACTTCTCGGACGCCACGCTGGATAAGATCGAGCGTTGCGAGTATGACGGCAGCAACCGCTACGTGAGTGTCTGGATTTGTATATTAGGGAAGTATTAGGGGGGAAAAGTAGCAACATGCTCTTGGCTATGACATTTGTTTTGTGTGTAGGTGGTGCTGAAGAACGAGCCCGTACACCCGTTCGGCCTGGCCGTGTACGGAGAGTATATCTTCTGGACAGACTGGGTGCGCAGAGCTGTGCTCCGGGCGGATAAATTCGGCAAAGATATGAAAGTTCTGCGCGCCGACATTCCACAGCAGCCCATGGGCATCATCGCCTTGGCCAAGGACACGAACAGCTGTACGTTTGTATTGGAATGTCAATAGGAGACGACGACCAATAGTGGATTTTATCGCTTGCTAGGTCGGGTCATGCAGTTCAAATGACTGATTAATCAACCGGTAAATAAACCAGTACAATGGATAGAAAGGGGAAAAAAATTATTAATAACACAAATTTTATTAACGCAGCGTGTCCATTACTGCGCATTCACAACAGCGCCTCACTATATTAGCATACATTACCGTATGGAACGCTACGGAAGCATATCTCATTCCCATATCCGTATTCCGTATAACCTAAACGTATCACCAGTTTATATGGAAAAGCAACCGGAACAGAACTCTTAAAGGAACCACGTCCCATATTTTACACTTTTTTACACAAGCACTAAACAAAGTAACACTGACATTTATAAGAAATGAATATTAAAGTATTAAACTATTAGAAAGTATTAATTCATGGTAAATTGAAAACGTGAGGTTAACTAATGTCAATTAATCGTGATTAAACATTTTGACAGTCCTATTATGAACATGTGCTGGGGTTGGCATCGTAAGCAATATCCAAAAATCAGCATGTGGTGTCGGTGATTGGCCACTAGAGGCCGCTTTCTTGCTACATTTCGCCAAGACGCAACCCGGAAAAACTATCGGTAGCGATTATTATTTATATTTTTCCCACAACAATCCACTATCGGTGCCGAATAATCGTCAAAAAACGATGAATCGGTCGACTTGTAGTTAAAGCTAATAGCAATCGGTGCTGATCTTTGGCGTGTGTGTTGTGCAGGTGAATTCTCGCCGTGCCACACCAACAACGGTGGCTGTGAGGATTTGTGTCTGCTCACTTCCGAGGGCCGGGTCAACTGCAGCTGCCGCGGGGACCGCAAACTGGTAGAGGGCAACGTTTGTGTCGGTAAGGCGATCTCATACACACACACACCACTGATCACTATTCCTTCATATGATAAGAATGTAATTGCATCCTCGTGTCCCCAGCCGAGAACACGACGTGCCACAGCGTGGACGAGTTCGAGTGCGGGAACGGGGACTGCATCAACTACAGCCTGACGTGCGACGGGCGCGCCCATTGCAAAGACAAATCCGACGAGAAGCCGTCCTACTGTTGTAAGTGGAGACGCGTCGGTGTCTCGCATGCCGTGCGATCTGTGCTCGTTTGTGTTTCGCCTCGGACGCGTATATCTGATGATGACTCGTTTGCTTTTAGCGAACCGAGGATGTAAGAAGGGCTACAGGCGCTGCCTCAACGGACGCTGCATCAAACACAGCTCGTGGTGCGATGGCACGGACGACTGCGGAGACCGTTCCGACGAGCGGCCCTGCAACTGTGAGTACAGAGGGACATGTGAAGCATAAGGAAAGACATTTATACCGCTAATATATACACTGTACGATAACTGCGTGTGTGTGTGTGGGGGCGTGTTTCTGTAGTGACCCTGTGCAACGCGTCCGAATATCAGTGTAAGGACGGATCCTGCATCTCCAACTCGAGCCGCTGCAACCAGGTGGTAGAGTGCGAGGACGCCAGCGACGAAATAAATTGCAGTACGTACTTCCCTTTAAATTCAATGTAAACCGTTACATTTATGTAGCGCTTTTCCAGACGATGCTACTCAACGTTATGAGACGGGGATCTCCTCATCCACCTCCAGTGTCCAGGGTCCAGTATATATGGGAGATGGTTAGGAATTGGGAGAATTTGCCTGTACTGTTTGCATTTTTAATGACCACAGGGTGCCTCGGTTTAGCGTCGCATCCGAAAGGCTTTTTTGACAGTATGCTTCGGCCCGCACGGACCGCAGGGTAATCGCCTTCCTGTCGGTCCTCACTAACATGTTTTCCCAGGAGGACATCCATCCAGGTACTAACCCCGGGGCTCAACCCTTCTTAGCTTCAGTGGGCAACCAGTAGTGGGCTACAGGGTGACATGGATACAGGCTTTTATTTCTAAATGTATACATTGTGTGTTGAATTCTTATCACTAATATGTTCAGTGGTGTCTAGATTAAAGGTGAAAGTCCGACTGAAGTCTCCGTCTGCTCAGGATGGACTCTTATCACTCTTTTCTGCTGTATTTCCCTCAGGCCCGACCGACTGCTTGAGCTACTACCAGTTAGGAGTGAAAGGCGTGACCTTCCAGAAATGCGAATTCACCACGCTGTGCTACGCTCCGTCCTGGCAATGCGACGGCTCGAACGACTGCGGCGACTTTTCCGACGAGCGGAACTGCCCAGGTCAGACACCGCGCCGCACACACACCTCGCTTAATCCCACACGCGCCCCGAACGAACATCCCGTAACCAGCGTGTTTTCCGTCTTGCAGAGAAGAGGAAGCTGAAATGTCCGGTGAACTTCTTCGCCTGTCCCAGCGGCCGCTGTATTCCCATGAGCTGGACGTGCGACAAAGAGAACGACTGCGAAAACGGAACGGACGAGACTCATTGCGGTCGGTGGCGCCTCGCTGTCGTAGCTCGCTGTTTGAAGCGGCGTCGTCCGAGTTTCCATTCTCACATCCGGTTTGTTTCCTCCTCCATATAGATAAGTTTTGCTCGGCGACGCAGTTCGAGTGCGGGAATCACCGCTGCATCTCCAGCTCCTGGGTGTGTGACGGAACGGACGATTGCGGCGACGGGACAGACGAGGGCAGCCGATGCAGTGAGTCACGATTGCTTATGGGCCGACTTATGGGGGCACGGTGGCTTAGTGGTTAGCACGTTCACCTCACACCGCCAGGGTCTGGGTTCGATTCCCGTCTCGGTCATGTGTGTGTGGAGTTTCTCCCCGTGCCTCAGGGGGTTTTTCTCCGGGTTCTCAGGTTTTCCCCCGGTCCAAAAACATGCACGGTAGGTTTATTGGCACCTTGGAAAATTGTCCCTAGTGTATGAATGTGTGTGTGTGTGTGTGTGTGTGTGTGTGTGTGTGTGTGTGTGTGTGTGTGTGTGTGTGTGCCCTGCGATGGGTTGGCATTACATCCAGGGTGTATCCTGCCTTAATGCCCATAGACGTCTGAGATAGGCACAGACTCCCCGTGACCCGAGGGAGGATCGGATATAGTGGTAGAAATTTAATTAATTAATTAATTAATTAATTAATTAATTAATTAATTTTCTACCACTATATCCGATCCTTGTTTAATTAATTAATTAATTAATTAATTAATTAATTAATTAATTAATTAATTAATTAATTAATAATGTAATCTTATGTACATTTATATGCTTGTCCCCGGCCCTGGACATTTTCTCCCCCCTCTTCTGTATTCTGTAAGTTTCTGTAATGTATTATTCATTATGCATTATGCCGCCCCAGGTTCGAAGACGTGCAGCCCCGAAGCGTTCCACTGCCCCGGCTCGCACTGCGTACCCCAGCGCTGGAAGTGCGACGGGGATAAAGACTGTCCAGACGGAGCCGATGAGGGTGTGCAGGCCGGCTGCAGTAAGTGTCCGTCATATTCGTCGTTAATCCGTTTTCCTTCGTCCGCACTTTACACGTCGCCGTGCCTCTCTTCTAGCGAACAACAAGACCTGTGATGACACGGAGTTCCAGTGCCAGAACAAGCAGTGCATCCCCAAGCATTTCGTGTGCGATCACGACATCGACTGCCGGGACGGTTCTGACGAGTCTCCCGAATGTGGTGAGCGCGTCCTTCAGTCCGTTTTAGGATTAAATTTTAGATTGACAGAGTCGTCATGTGACGTCGCCTTTTCGTTCGTGTAACAGAGTACCCGACTTGTGCGCCCAACGATTTCCGCTGTGAAAACGGCCAGTGCCTGAAGCAGAAGAGCTGGGAGTGCGACGGCGAGTTTGACTGCCATGATCACTCGGACGAAGCCCCCAAGAACCTCCGCTGTACCGAGCCAGGTAACGACACCAAACCCGTATATATCATTTCACCTAGTCGTTCTGAATATGATTGAAGAAAACTTCAGTCCGTGTCCTTCCCTGGTCATTTCAGAACTGATCTTTTCCTCAGTCGCGTCTACCGCTTGTTCGGATGGAATATAAAAGAGAATAGATGTGTTTTATTAACAAAAAAACACCCAGCAATGTGCATACAAATTTCCTATATTTCCCTGAATTATGCCTAGTAATTCCTAAACGTATCACCAGTTTATATGGAACGCAACCAAAACCGGAACATAATTCTTATATTTAACCATTAAAACAACCACTTCAAAAAATAACATCGAAATTAATAAGAAATTAATTAATTAGCCAAATATTTCCAGAGTGAGATAAATATAAAATAATAGTGTATTATTTTATACTTATTTTATATCATTTATTAATAAAATTTATTTAATGCATTTAATTTATACATAAGTGATTGATTTTATTTATTGATTTATTTTATTTATATTGTATATTATTTATTATTGAATTAAATGTATTTAAATAGCACATGTATTTTAAATATATAGATATATATTTATATATTTTTTTTTATTTGATATTTTTATAATCATTTATCACAAGTAATAAACTCATGGTACTCGTGCAGTTTATCGCGATTAAACATTTTAATCAAAACAAACCAAACCAAAAAAAAAAAAAAACAGATCGATTCCCCCCATCATTTATCACCTTTTTGCAGTACAGCAAATATTGACCTCAGGCACTGCCTGGATTATTCCTAGTGTCCCACCTGTGCGATCTCTGGGGGAAAGCGGACAGGACACCCGCTGCAACTATACATGACCCCGCAAAAGTTTATTGGCATGAAAATCCCTGGCTAGGATCCAGCTGTGCAATGCAGTGTGTGAGCTTGATGAAGGGGTTGATGGCGGCCAGTTTGCCGCCTCATTAACGTCGCTCCTGCCATGGCGAGATTGACTGCTTCATCGAACTCGCGGACGAGTTGCTGTCGTCCTTCCGTTTTTGCTCCCTTTTTTTTGTGTCAGTGAGGAACGGCGCTGGCTGTAACCTCCTTCCCCACTTACTGTACGATTTTTAAATGTTAAATGCGTCTCGTTTCCAATTATATAAAGTGTCATTTTATTTAGGCCATCATTATTTTATTCTTTCTTTTAAACTTCGCTGGATTCGCTAGAGGTAGCTAATTACCCACGAACGAAACATGACCAAACAAAACATGGGTTTTGTTTGAATTGTTGACAGGTTGAGAGGGCATTATGTTCACAAAACACAATATTTCCATACTAACTGTATAACTAAAAAAGTTAGCTTTTATTAGTGTATATTGATCAAATATGTTCGTGCCATTGCTTCTGCTGTTTAAGTGTCACGCTTTGGGTAATCAGTATTGGCTATTTTTTGCGCTTTTCCTTGCACATCCTTATTCCAGTGGTCCACTGTGTCCTTTTTACTTATTTATTTATTTAAAAAAAATAAATAAAAAACAAGTTTTCTTGTTGTTCTAAATGACCACTGTGTACAGAAACCTGAATTAGCTTCTTATCCAGTTTAAACCCAATGGCGAAGCACGGAGCTGTCCAGTCCTGAAAAAAACACTTCAGAAATGTATTTACGGCATTTGCTAGACGCCCTTACTGACTAACTGAGCAGCTGAGGGACAAGGGCCTTGCTCAAGGGCCCATTAGTGGCATCTTGGTATTGCCGGCGGTGGGATTTAAACCTGCGATCTTCCGGTCTAGAGTCCAACACTTTAACCACTAAGCTACCACCTCCACCATTTTCCATGTTCCAACTTCTATTACATGCTCCAATATGGGTTGAATTTTTTTGGGCCATATGTGAATGTCTAATTGCTTATGTGTGTGTGTGTGTGTGTGTGCACGTCCACAGAGAAGCGCTGCAATGACTCTGCACATCTGTGCAACAACGGGAATTGCGTGAGCGAAGACATGCTGTGCGACTGGAAGGACGATTGCGGGGACGGCTCGGACGAACACAACTGCTTCGTCAACGAATGTCTCAACAGCAAGCTCAGCGGGTGCACGCAGCTCTGTGAGGACCTCAAGATTGGATACAAGGTATGTGTGTGTGTGTGTGTGTGTGTGTGTGTGTGTGTACACTGGGTACGCATTTCACCAGAATCCACTTGTTTATGCAGATGCATAATTATTCATGCAGCCAGGGGGCGCTGTGTTGAAGCATAGTATTGTTAACAATGGGCAGATGCACAATATATGGACAAATGTATCGGCACACCATTTTGTCTAGTGTATTTGGATGTGTATAGCATGAAACATGGAGATCCAGATTTTGTAACGGAAGATCTCGAGGGGGCCCGACCTCATCCCTGGTGAACCCCATTAGGAGACTGGAATAGAATGATGGGGGGGGGGAAGAGGCGAGAGATTTGATTGCAGTTTTTCCTCCGTCAGTGCCGATGCGAGCCTGGATTCCGGCTGAAGAACGACGGTAAGACGTGCGTGGATGTGGACGAGTGCACCACCACGTACCCTTGCTCGCAGCGCTGCGTCAACAGCTATGGCAGCTTCCACTGCTTCTGCGTGGAAGGCTATACCGTGCATGCTAACGACTTGACGCGCTGCAAGTCCTCTTCGGGTAGGGAACGCACAAATATCTCTCGCACACAAAGTCGCTCGCTGTGATTTATAATACGACTAATTGTTTTGGCTGGACGTTTCCTTTTTGTAGAAGAGGAGGCGTATTTGCTTTTCGCTAACCGCTACTACTTGCGGAAGCTCAACCTGGACGGCAGCAACTACACCCTCATCAAACAGGTACGCCGTTCCCTTTTAAACCAGGAGAAAACGAAAGTGACCGGTTTAGGCGTTTACTTGCCACAAATGATCGAATAAAGCCGTGTGTGTGTGTGTGTGTGTGTGTGTGTGTGTCAGGGTCTGAACAACGCCGTAGCCCTGGACTACCACTACGCAGAGCAGATGATCTACTGGACCGACGTGACCACGCAGGGCAGCATGATCCGCCGCATGCACATGAACGGCAGCAACGTCGAGGTATTTTTCCCAAACTCGCTATCCGCCAATCCGGACGCTCGCCGCTTGTGCTTTTCTCGACTAATGCGCGTTTTCTGCAGGTTCTACACCGGACGTCTCTGAGCAATCCGGACGGCCTGGCAGTGGACTGGGTCGGAGGCAACCTCTACTGGTGCGATAAGGGCAGAGACACCATCGAGGTCTCCAAGCTGAACGGGGCTTACCGCAGCATGCTCGTCAACAGCGGGCTGAGGGAGCCGCGAGCCGTGGCCGTGGATGTACGCAACGGGTGAGTCCGATGGGACACGAGGCGTATTTTGCCGACCTAAAATGAATTTACAACGTGGCAGCGAAACGTTGAGACTAGTTCCGTAGCTTGCCGGCAGCACAGGGCTGCATGCAGAGTCCCAGGGAGAACCATCTTTAAGTCAGTGTCCCCCATGTCCCTCCTCTGCACATATCCAAACCATCACCTCACCTCATCTCCAAAAACGTCCTACATGTGGTGTCCCTCTAATAAACTCAACTCCTCCGCCTCCTGTCTTTCTGACAACAACCCATCCACAATATCCCTGCCGTTACCAAGGTGTCGTTGAACAACATTTGAACATGTTGCCCCCCCCAAGTTTCCTTTTTGTTCACACTGGGAGTAATTGTTTGTGCTTGCGTGTGCAGTTATCTGTACTGGTCAGACTGGGGAGACGTGCCCCACATCGGCCGTATCGGAATGGACGGCACGAACCGCAGCGTCATCATCAAGGACAAGATCACATGGCCGAACGGTCTCACATTGGACTTCATCAATGATCGCATCTACTGGGCCGACGCCCGGGAGGACTACATCGCTTTTGCAAGCCTTGACGGGACCAACAGACACACTGGTACAAACCCAGTTTATGTCTTTCCCTTTATCCATTTATACGTTTTATATATTTTCACTTTGTAATGTATACGTGACAAATAACGGCTCTTAAAAATAAATAAATTATGTGTTGTGCGTTTGTGTGTCACCTTCCCCTGCAGTGCTGAATCACGACATCCCACACATCTTCGCCATGACTCTGTTCGAGGATTTCATTTACTGGACCGACTGGGAGACCAAGTCCATCAACAGAGTGCACAAAACCCTGGGCACCAACAAGACCATGCTGATCAGCACGCTGCACAGGCCTATGGACATCCACATCTACCACCCGTACAGGCAGCCTCCAGGTGAGGAGACACACACACACACACACGCCAACCAACACACTTGCATTGAAGCCAATGAAATCTTCTGCGTTCATTTCCATGATGCTTGGAGTTAATAGTAAGCAGTAAAGGCTTTTCCGTGTCCGCAGTGGAGAATCACCCGTGTCAGTCGGATAACGGCGGCTGCAGTAACCTGTGTCTGCTGTCCCCTGGAGGAGGCTACAAGTGCGCCTGTCCCACTAACTTCTACTTGGCTGCAGATGGGAAACAGTGTCTGTCTAACTGTACGGCCAGTCAGGTGTGTGTCCCCCTACTAATACATCTGTGTTTTGGTTCAGATTCAGATCCTGTTACGGGGTCAGCTATGAATAAAAGATATCTGTGTGTGTGTGTGTGTATGTGGAAGTAATTAGTTGTTTATTTGTGTGTGTTTGTCCCTGTAGTTCGTGTGCAAGAATGATAAGTGCATCCCCTTCTGGTGGAAGTGCGACACTGAAGACGACTGCGGAGATCGCTCGGACGAACCTGCTGACTGCCGTGAGTAACGTCGTCCCGATACCCTGATACTGTAGGAGAGACTCACTGAGACTAAGACAGATGAACAGGCCGAGAAAGACAACGGACTGCCTGAGACAGATGGTTGAAAGGGCAGAGAGAGAGAGGACAGAGTGAAGGACGGAGTAAAAGACAGACAGATTGTGGGAGACAGGTTGGGTGAGAAGGAAGAAAGAGACAGATGAACTGCCAGAAGGACGGAGACAGTCGGTCAGATGGACTGGCTTAGACAGACGAATGAACAGACAAAGAGAAAGCTGGCCAAAAGTAAAATTGTTACCATCCCATGGAAATAAATAAATAAATAAATAAATAAATCTGCAGACACCTGTTCACTTCAGCACTCGCGCCGATTACTAGGGCCTCGAAAGTCTTATTGAATCAACAAAAAAGCCTCCATGGGATAAATAAACAGAGATTTGGAGAGAACGACAAAATTAATCTGAGTGAGAGAAAATCATAATTATTTTTTTCCTTTTCTTTTCTTCCATTTTATTTTTATGGAATCCTTCAGTCGAGTTCAAATGTCGGCCTGGACAGTTCCAGTGTGGCACCGGGATCTGCACGAATCCTGCCTACATCTGCGACGGAGACAACGACTGCCAGGACAACTCGGACGAGGCCAACTGCGGTACTGTCCCTGCGCATGCACACACACACACACACACACACACACACACACACACACACACACACACACACACACACCACACACACCAATATCTACAACACAACATTTATAGCAAAGGTGATGCCGTGATGGTTGTATGAATATATTCCTGTGCCAGAGGTGTGTGTGTGTGTGTGTGTGTGTATATATGTATATGTATGTATGTATGTATATATATATATATATATATATATATATATATATATATATATATATATATATATATATATATATTATATATATATATATATATATATATGCATACGTGTGTATGTGTGTATATATACTTGACCAAGTGTGTATGACGTTTTGGTGTCGACGTGTGTGCCACAGACATCCACGTGTGCCTGCCCAGCCAGTTCAAGTGCTCCCACCCGAGCCGCTGCATTCCCGGGATTTTCCGCTGCAACGGTCAGAATAACTGCGGACAAGGCGAAGACGAGAAAGATTGCCGTGAGTGTCTCGCCGTCATCGTTTGAGACGCCGCTTTGACGAATGACGTTCTCACTTTTGATGGTCTCCTGCCAGTTTTGTGTACTTAACCGCCTGACTGTGCGTTTGCTGTAGCCGAGGTGACTTGTGCGCCCAACCAGTTCCAGTGCGTCATCACCAAGCGCTGCATCCCCCGCGTGTGGATGTGCGACCGTGACAACGACTGCGTGGACGGCTCCGATGAACCGGCTAACTGCAGTAAGGCTTTACGACTTTTACACGAGGGCGCTGGAATCGCACGTGTTCCAAAAGTAATGGAACACTTTGATTGTCGAATTGTAACATAAATAAATATATTTTATCGGCCAAATCGCCACCTTGTATCCCTTTTCCGATCGCTGCCTCACGTGGGCAACTTGAACGCCAACCTGGGAATCTAATGATGTGTAATAACCTGCCTTGTCCTTCTGCAGCTCAGATGACGTGCGGCGTGGACGAGTTCCGCTGTAAGGACTCGGGTCGCTGCATCCCAGCACGCTGGAAGTGCGACGGCGAGGACGACTGCGGCGACGGCTCCGACGAACCCAGGGAGGAATGCGGTACGCTGCCTCTCTCTCACTCTCGCTCTTGCTCTCTCTCTCTCGGCTCTGGCGTCCTCTGACGAGTTTTTTTGTGGTTATGCGCGGCAGATGAGAGGACGTGTGAGCCGTATCAGTTCCGCTGTAAGAACAACCGCTGCGTGCCGGGCCGCTGGCAGTGCGACTACGACAACGACTGCGGTGACAACTCAGACGAGGAGAAGTGCGGTAGGTGGTCTCCAATGGGCATCATGGGAAGTGTTGTCCGACAAAAACACAGCCCTTAGGTGCGGGCTGAACTTGGTGGCTTTGGAATGGTCATTTTGTGTCTATTAGACCAGGGGCCCACCCAAACCAGTGGGCCACGGACCGGTACCAGTCCGTGGGTCAAGGGGTACCGGGCCGCACAGAAAGGACACACCACTTACATTGTTTTATGTTGGAAAATGACTCTTCCTCGGTCACATGACTTAATGACACATAATACCGTTAAATTGAAGCCCTCCCAAGCTTGAACATGAACAACAAACAAACGTCTATGGAACGTTTCTTTGCGCAGGGAAAAACAGGAGAAGATGCTACGATTTACAGATAATACCAGGACCATTTACATTTATGGCATTTGGCAGGCGCCTTTATCCAGGGCGAGTTTTGAAGTGAGCAGTTCAGATTTAAGGGCCTTGCTCAAGGGCCCACTAGTGGCAGCTTGGTGCTGGTGGGATCTGAACCTGAGATCATCTGGTTCAGAGCACATTGCGTTAACCACTGAGCTCCCGCCTCCACATTCACCAAACCCCAATCTGCGTAACATATTGCCTCTCTAATGATGCAATGAAGCTTTCAGAACTGCTTCGCCACCTGGAGATCGAGCATTCCGCATAAAAATACCAGTTTCTGTGCCGCTCGTATCATTTCATTTCGTTGCGTTTATCCGCCACACCTTAAACGTCGTGATGATATTGTCTGACCTTAAACCGGTCCGTGGAACAATAAAGGTTGGGGACCTGCTGTACTACAGATTGTGTTAAGATGTGAATGGCTAGAAATGATGAATTTTGTGTGTGTGTGTGTGTGTGTGTGTGTGTGTGTGTGTGTGTGTGTGTGCGTGCATGTGTGCGCGCTTGTCATATGCACTCGGTTTTGCACTTGTTTCATGACATTGCTCGCATTTGCCTCATGAATGCCTGTCACTTCACCTTATGTTTGTTCTTCATTTCACACTGACATGGTGGCTTGACTCAGAGGTAGGTCACTGCTCCTCCATTCACCCCCGACCCCCCCCCCCCCCCTTCCTTCCAGTACCCCCCCCCACACCCCTCCATTCAAACGCCACTCCCTTTTCACCTCCATTTTTCTGTTCATTCTGTGTGTAACGAGCGAAGCTGCCAATTTCAGCGTTAGTGATGGATCCGGAACCCTTCTCAAAAGTGCCACGCTCACGTGTGTACGGCGTCGTGTGTATCGCATCGTGGCTTTGTTCAGTGAGCGAAAGTCTGCTTCTCCGGTGTGATCTCCCTGAACCGTGTCTCATTAGTCCACATCGATGTCTTTTTGAAATTTTCCTGGTTTATTTATGCATTTTCTTATGGGGAAAACAAAAGAAAACTGGCATGGATGTTTATTACTGTAGAGCCCTGCTTTCTTCTTCTACCTTCACCCCCCCCCCCCCCCCTCTGAGAACCCCCCCCCCCCACCCCCCCCCCCCCCCCCCCACTGGCCCCCCCACTCCCGGAACCCTTTTCTGAGCTCCTATGACATAGCCCTACTTTTTTTTTGTGTGTGTGGCGGTTTGGGAAAAACCCCTCGTCTCTATGGATAGAAAAATAATAATGAATGAATGTCAACTTTAAGTGCACATTTTAATCCGTTTGTAAATTAATAGTGGCTGATTTTTTGGTGATCAGTAATGCAAATATTTGAATGAGGTTTAAAAAAAAAAAAAAAAAAAAAAAAATATATATATATATATATATATATATATATATATATATATATATATATATATATATAAATAGAAATGGTCAAAGTGAAATTCGCGCCCTAATAAAATTAGTGCCTGTAAAATTTGCTTGGATTTTGCTTGGACGCACTAACATGTTAATTCATTTCGACAGTCCCCCCTTTTAATAAATAAATAAATAAAATTTCCAAAAATAAATAAACAACAAACACTGGCTGTGATTTTCGTTCTGCTTATATTCCAACCTGGACTTCGTAGGAGTCAGGAGGACCTAATATGAGATTAATGACCGGTATTTTATCCATCAATACACGTGAATCGTCCATTATTTTCGTCGATCGTATTCAGGAGGTCTATATATTCACTCGATATTTGATCACATGGGTTTTCCCAGGTTGCCAAAAACACTTTTTATATTATTTTATATTTATTTTTATTTATTTTTTAGTGGCACCTTATGCTGCCGTTCCAGCTAACAGACTTTTCATGTGTGTCTGTCCCCCTCAGTGCCGCGCCAGTGCTCTGAGAGCGAGTTCGCCTGCACCAATGGCCGCTGCATTGCTGGGCGATGGAAATGTGACGGAGACCATGACTGCGCTGACGGCTCTGACGAGGTGCCCGAAAACTACATTTCGTATATCATTTCTGAATCATTTCATTGGTGCCAGAGCAACAGCTAGCAATAATTTGTTTAGACTATATAGACAATATATATATATATATATATATATATATATATATATATATATATTTCTTTAATTTGAACCTGTGATCTTGCAGCCCGGAGGCCAACGCCTTAACCACTGAGCTCGCACCTCTCCTGTAATAATTACACTTACACTTCGTCTTCGTAGCCACACGTTTGCGCACTTCCTGTGGTCCAAACTGATGTTTACATTAGCACACAAGGTCCTGGCAGATTGGATGTGTGTGAAAAAAAAAACAAGTATCCGATTCCACAATCTGAATTGATATTTGATTTCCAAGTCCACCAAATAAATAAATAAAAACAAGTGCGTAAACCTAGTAAGTGACACATCGTTCAGTCTGTACTGAATCTGTTGTGTTTGCGATTCAGAACAAAAGGAGCCGAAGTGTAGAGTCAATAAGTGTGTGTGTGTGTGTGATTGTCGTGCAGCACGGCTGCGCTCTGAAGTGTGACGCAGATCAGTTCCAGTGTAAAAACGGCCACTGCATCCCACTGCGCTGGCGCTGCGACGCCGACGCCGACTGCATGGACGGCAGCGATGAAGAGAGGTGCCATGACACCGGTGCGTTTTCACACACTGATTATAGCTCGTCTGTGATGACATTATGATCCCGATGTGATGTTAACGAGTCCTTTTTCCCTGCCCATCTCAGTGGAGCGCCTCTGCCCCAGCGACGAGTTCCAGTGCAACAACACTTTGTGCAAGCCACTGGCCTGGAAGTGCGACGGCGAGGACGACTGCGGCGACAACTCGGACGAAAACCCAGAAGAGTGCCGTGAGTTTAAACAATGAAACACGTTATTCTACCAGAACCAGATATTGTACAAATTAATAAATAATAAATGGCATTCTTCGACCTGTAGGGAAGTTCATGTGTCCACCCACTAGAAACTTCCGCTGCCTGAACGATCGCGTGTGTCTGTGGAGCGGCAAGCGATGCGACGGTATCAACCACTGCGGAGACAACTCGGACGAGATCCACTGCGGTAAGGAAAAAGCGTCGAATAGTAAAAACTAGTTTATAAAAAAAAAAAAAAAAAAAAACATGTGAGTGCAAAGGCACAATTATAGTACATTAGTAGGAAAAAGTAATAAAACAATCTATTTCAGTAAATGATGCACTTTTACTTTAATATCACTTTAAAAGTAAAAAAAAAACAAAAAAAAAAAACAAATCTGCTCAAGTAAAAGTAAAAAAAGTTATAAATAAAATTGACCATGTTTTTTTAACAGTACAGAAGAGCGCGCTGTTCTACTGTAGTTTAATAATGACAAAGGGTAATTTATTATTAATTCAAGGAATATTTATTTTACAAATTTACAAATCCCTTAAACGAATAAACAAATAAAAACAATACAGTGATTTGAGCCTAATGTGAGTTATGCACTTTTACAGCAAATAATTATAATACTTTTTATGATAGAGAGAAATTCCTGTAGCAGATTCCGTTTTACAACTTTCCCAAGCGACCGATCAAAACACTTTGATTGGACACTGCATTCCCAGCAAAAAGTGTATGATTGGTTATTTGTTAATGCTCAAGATCTGTTTTGAATATGATGGCGCTTTGTCAATTTTTGCCCAAGTCACCGGATCATTTCCAAGCCTGGTGCAGTGCAATGATTCAGTACAAGAATTATGTAAACCACGAGTCCTCAAGCGGAAACTTGTGACCCCTAGGGGATCTGCAGCGGTACTGCACGGAATCTGCCAATCGGTGGTCAATGACAAATCAGTTTTTGTGATAAAAATTAAAAATAAATAAATCAAAGATAAGGTATTGTGTTTAAATGTATAATTTATGATTCATCAATCTTTTTCAAAGATATGAAAATGTACAGACAATGTATATTTGTATAATGTACAGCTATATTATATGAGCATTAGTGTCACATGATCGGTTTCTGTTAATATCAGTGTTTGAGACATTTTGTGAAAAAACTTGGAAGACCCCTGATGTAAACTAAAGATACAAGTTTTATCGGGACATGCTTGCTAGTCCAGTAATTTTTTGGCAAAACACACCTCACAATGCATGACCAGATTGTTTGCCTTTCTTGCATTCACTTCTAACGGGGTCTTGCATCACTCACGTCTGTCTCGTCCGTGTGGTTCGTTCTTTCTTGTGACTACTTGAAGGTACTGTCACAAATAAACAATAACCGTAAGTGTAAATGCAACTCGTTCATTTCCACCTCTGATGATTAGTAATTGTATCACCTGCTTTACGGACAGATGATAAGAAGGCGAGCAAGTGCGGCAAGGAAAAGTTCCAGTGCAGCAACGGCAAGTGCATCAGCTCAACCCTGCGCTGCAACCTCTTCAACGACTGCGAGGACTACGGCTCCGATGAGATCGGCTGCAAGACCGGTGCGGCATGACGTTTCTCTCGCTCACACGCTTTGCACTCGCATTCAACCTATTCGTTACTAGAATTACTGGTAGACTTATAATGTGTATATGTGTGTGGCTGTATGTGCTTCCAGACACTATGCTGAACGACTGTAAGAGTAACCGCTCCCTGTGTGGAGAGACGGAAGAGGTTCACTGCATGACGAACGGCACCGACTCGTTCTGCTCCTGCAAACCCGGCTACGAGAACAACGGCTTCGGCAACTGCCAAGGTTCCCCGATCTCCTCCTCCTGCTCCTCCTCATCCACAAACATTTGACCCCCTTCCAGGTGTTCTAGACCCAGTGCTGATGCGTCCACCGCATGTTCCTTTGTTTCAGATAAGAACGAGTGCAGGCAGTTTGGCACGTGCTCTCAGATCTGCAACAACACCAAGGGCTCTTACAAGTGCAGCTGCCACAAGTACTTCACCAAGATCCACGACACCTGCAAGGCTGACAGTAAGCGCTTCATTAAGGCTTCGAATCCGGTTCATAAAGTTCATGTGCCGCAATGCATTTTTGTTCACCTGGCAACCTGCAGACTTCCACATCCCGGCCCTTATAATCCGGCCCCGCCGAAGATGCATTCCACCAGATGGCGCATTAGGCACATCGAGTATTAACATTAATGCCTTTAATATGTTTTTCTATGTATGGATCTGGTGTGCTCATTGTGGTCCGTGAGCCAAATAGTTTTGCCCCCCCCCCCATACCCTGTACTAGATTATTGTTTCAATTACTCAAAAGCATCTCTATTTCTCCGTCAGGTCTAAATATCAACAGACAGGTGCTGTACATCGCCGACGATAACGAGATCCGCAGTCTGGACCCGGGCATGCCCAACTGGGTGTACGAGCAGACGTTCCAGGGTGACGCAAACGTGCGCATCGACGCCATGGACCTGCACGTCAAGACCAACCGCATCTTCTGGACCAACTGGCACACGAGCGGCATCTCGTCCTTCCAGCTGCCCTCCACTTCCTCGTCTTCCTCGTCGGGCACCGCGTCCAACTCCCATCGGAGCACGCGCCAGAGCGAGGGAAGCGTCACCAACCTGGCGGTACGCGACGCCCCCGGAACACACACCGTCGTATCGAAACGGATGAAACGTTTTGTTAATAAATGCTCTTTTATTTCTCATTGGTCCTGAATCCTCTCTCTCTCTCTCTCTCTCTCTCTCTGATACAGATCCCAGGTCTGAAGACGCCCAGAGGTATTGCTGTGGACTGGGTGGCTGGTAACCTGTACTGGACAGACTCGGGCCGAGACGTCATCGAGGTAGCCCAGATCAGCGGCCAAAACAGGAAGACGTTGATCTCGGGCATGATCGACGAGCCCTATGCGATCGTCGTGGATCCTCCAAGAGGGTACGGTGGTATTTGGAAGTTCAAAAGTGCCAAGAATCTCTGCGTGGCTTGAGTGTTTATAAAGGGTCGTGTTTCATTCTGTGTACTCAGGACGATGTACTGGGCCGATTGGGGAAATCACCCCAAAATTGAGACTGCAGCTATGGATGGCACTCTGAGGCAAACGCTGGTGCACGAGAACCTGCAGTGGCCCACAGGTCAGTCTTTTATATTATAGATTATATAGATATATATATATATATATATATATATAGATATATATATATATATATATATATATATATATATATATATATATATATATATATATATATATATATATATATATTTACACACACACACACACACACACACACACACACACACACACACACACCTACACATACACACACACACACACACATACACACACCCATACATACACACACACACATGTATTACCATAACCTTAATGTATCACCAGTTTATATGGAAAGTAACTGGAACATAATTCTTAAAGGAGCCACGTACCGTATTTTACAATTAAAATAACCACTAAAATAATTAACATTAAATGAATAATTTTTCAGAATAAAATAAATATCAAATAATCAATCATTTATTTATTTATATATATATATATATATATATATCGTTATATAAGTATTATATAACGATTAATTATAATCTTTAAAAATTTATAAAATTTAGTATCTGAAACATGAAAAGTATTCATTTATGGTACACCGATTTCTGTGTGAATATTTTAGTGTGTGTGTGTGTGTGTGTGTATGTGTGTATGTATCAGTGTTAATGTGTAATTATAATGATATAAGAGTCAACTAGATGCTACATACGGATGTTATAGTGATATCGCGCTAATCTTGTCCGTGACTCGTGTATGGTTCTCCTTTTTTGCAGGCCTGGCCGTGGACTACTTCAACGAGCGCTTGTACTGGGCCGATGCGAAACTGTCGGTGATCGGCAGCGTGCGCCTGGACGGCACGGACCCCGTGGTGGCGGTCTCCAACGTCAAAAACAGTTGAGTGGCAAAACTACAAAACGCGCCGCTGCCGCCGTGGCACCGTTCGAATCAAAAGTGGTTAAGGTGGTATAATTTTCTTGTTCTAGATCTCCTTCACCCGTTCAGCATCGACATCTTCGAGGACTACATCTACGGAGTCACGTACATCAACAACTTCGTATTCCGCGTCAACAAATTCGGCAGAGGCACGATGGAGAACCTGACCACAGGCATCAACCACGCCACGGATATAGTTCTGTACCACCGCTACAAACAGCCTGAGAGTAAGTGTGTGTGTGTGTTGTATGCCATGAGACATCCTTGGATTGGTGTGTATGGTGACTTTAACCCTGTGCGTGTTCCCAGTGGCGAACCCTTGCGACAGGAAGAAGTGCGAGTGGTTGTGTCTTCTCAGCCCAAGTGGTCCCGTGTGTACCTGCCCGAACGACCGCGTGGCTGATAATGGCACGTGTGTGGAACTGCCTCCCACCAGCCAGGCCCCCATCAGTGAGTCCTGGTCTACTGCAGGTCGATTTGACTTGCCATTGTTTTGGCCCCCCCCCCCCCCCCCACACACACACACGACGTTTGACTCAAACTCGTCTTGAAATTTCTTTTCCGCAGCACCCACGTGTAACGTGCAGTGCCTGAACGGCGGCAGCTGTTTCCTGAACGCTCGCAGTCAGCCCAAGTGCCGCTGCCCCACCAGCTACAGCGGGGAGAGGTGCGAGATTGACCAGTGCAGAGACTACTGCAAGAACGGAGGGACCTGTTCTCCGTCACGCACCGGTAAACACACACACACACACACACACACACACACACACACACACACACACACACACATGTTCACAATCATCATTATTGAATTTATAGTTCATGGCGATTCAATTTCTATGACAAGGGGGCACCGTGGTTATGGCTCTAGGGTTCGATTCCTGTCTCGGCCATGTGTGTGTGGAGTTTGCATGTGCATGTTCTCCCCGTTCCTCAGGGGGTTTTCCTCCGGGTTCTCCGGTTTCCCCCCTGTACCAAAAACATTCACTGTAGGTTGATTGGCATCTTGGAAAAATGCTCCCTTGTGTGTGTGTGTGTGTGTGTGTGTGTGTCCTGCCTTGGTGCTCGAAGAAGCTCAAGACAGGCGCACACAGGTTCCCCCGCGACCCGAGAATAAAGCGATAGAAGATTTTCGACAGTTTCCTTTATAGACTCTGCTTTTAAGCGTAGATCTGTCCTGTAGGTGCACCCACGTGCCGTTGCCCGACAGGCTTCACCGGGCCCAACTGTAACCAGAACACGTGCAAGGACTACTGCCAGAACGGAGGCAGCTGCGTCGTGAGCCGCGGCAACCAACCCACATGCCAGTGTCACGACGGCTACCTGGGAGATCAGTGCCAGTACAGTGAGTGTCCTTTCCACACACACACACACACACACACGCCATAGCCTTTGCCTTCGCCCTGATCGACCACCTCGTCTCTTCCAGGCCACTGTGAGGGATTTTGTTCTAACGGCGGCACCTGCCTGGAGACGCTGAACGGAACCAAACACTGCCGCTGCCCTTTGAAGTTCCTGGGCCCCACCTGCAGCCTGGACAAGTGCATGTACTGTGGCCAGGGCAAGTGCATCCCTCATTCCACCGAAGGAGTGACGTGCAGGTGCGGATCGTCATGTCCGGCTAGTACCCCCCCCCCTCTTGTGTAGAAATCGTGCTCCTGTAATCTAAAGTGCTGTGTTTTCAGCTGTGCACATAACCGGACGCTGCCCAGCTGCTACAGCTGCAAAGACTTCTGCATTAACGGCCAGTGTTTCGTAGACCAGCGCACCATGTTCCCGTATTGCAAGTAAGAGCAACACACACACACACACACACGCAATTCAATACGCCGCACACAAACAGCGTGTACAAATTCGCTCTCCAGACCCCTCGTGTTTCAACCAGCATCTCACTCTTGCTGACAATCTTCACCATTTAATTGCATTGGTGCAAGATCGTGGTTGGTGACTCAATCCCCTTACCAAAAAGAAATAGGGGTAAATACAAGAAGAAATACATGACATGCAATGGCGCCCCCTATGCCCCCGCATACCCTATTTTTGCCCATTATTTTTGTTGTCAGGTCTGTGGGAAGAAAAGAAATGTTGTTTATTAGGACATTTCATGAGCCCATCTGTGTGTGTCTGTGTGTGTGTGTGTCTGCAGGTGTCCTTCAGGCTGGGCGGGCTATCGCTGTGAGCTCACTGCTTATACTTCAGGCTCGGGTGACTCCTCTAGCAGTAAGTGTGTGTGTGTGTGTGTGTGTGTGTGAGATACATCTTCGACGTGGGTGCGAGCCCTGAATCTCACCAACCCGGCTATGTTTGTGCACAGACGCCTTCTCTGTGATCATCCCCGTCCTCCTGCTTCTGTTACTGGCTCTGCTGCTGGTTGGCGCCATCTTGTGGTACAAGAAGAGAATGCGCGGGTGAGTAAGCAGCCCCGTCTGTTCATCTTTCCGGCCGATTAGACACGATTTAGTGCACTTGCTTATTCATTCCGCTCACTCTGTTCACTCCCTCACTCATAGATTCAGTTTCTCATTCACAAACGCGGTCTCTCACACACTCACTCGCTGTGATCCTCTCATCCATAGTATTTATGGCACTGGTGTCCCATTTAATGTGTATATTCGCTTCCCCGTAGTCACTCCATACATACATGCACTTATACAGTCTACAGTAGCACTCTGTATCTCTCAGTCTTTCTGTCCGTTTCTGTGTTTGAGGGTCTGAAAATGGTGCTTCAAAATTGGGAGACGTTTGGGTTCCGCCTGCTCTGTCTGTGGGGGGGAAACGTTTCCTCACTGGTTCTTTGGGCGTTTTTTTTTTTTTTTTTTTTTTTTTTTTGGATGGAATTTTATTCTGTTGAAAAAGTAGATCGAGATCTATGGACCTTTAAATTTCCTGTCTATCTATCTATCTGTCTGTCTCTCTCTCTCTTTCTCTCTCACTCTCTCTATCGCTCTCTCTCTGTCTATTTATCTAACCCTATCTATCTGTCCCTCTCTCTCTATATCTATCTATCTATCTGTCTGTCTGTCTGTCTGTCTATCTATCTATCTATCTATCTATCTAAACCTCTGTCTGTCTGTCTATCAATCTGTATATTTATTTAATCCTCTCTCTGTCTATATATGTCTGTCTGTCTATCTATCTATCTGTCTATCTATCTATTCCTCTCTCTGTCTATTTATCTAACCCCATCTGTCCCTCTCTCTGTCTATCTATCTGTCTGTCTTTGTCTATCTATCTGTCTGCCTGTCTCTGTTCATCTATCTATCTATCTATCTATCTATCTATCTATATATCTTTCCCTCTCTGTCTGTCTGTCCATGTCATTCAGTCTTTTGGTTTCACTGTTGGTCTTTTGACCTGTAATTGCTAATTCTTATTTATTTGACCCCCCTAACTTGTATCTACTTGCTTCTCTTTTCCATCCCCTCTTTCTTTGTACTTTTTCTATCTATATATCTATCTATCTATCTTTCTCTCTCTCTCTCGTGTGTGTGTGTGTGTGTGTGTGTGTGTGTGGGGTAAAACTGTGTGTCTCTGTCTCCCAGGTCTTTGAGGCGGGCCAAGCCCAGCTCCAGATGCTTGCGGTAACTCTAACTCTTTAACAGCAGGCCTCCATCCTCCATGTATATCCATCCCTCCATCCCTCCCTTCTCCTTCTCTCACAGTCTATCAGCCTATCTGTGTGCTTCTCCACCTCTCTGTCTCTCTCTTTGCCCTTCTCCGTTTCTCTTTCTGTCTGTGGCGTGGTGTTCCTGTGCTTCTGCCGAGAACGGCGTGTCAGAAGTGTCAGTCCGCTCTGTGCACCGACGGCTGAATTACATGGACTGGCTGGATGCAGCACTGAGCTGCGTTCTGTTCGTCTGTGTCCTTTTCTGTCCTGTACATGTGTGTGTGTGTGTGTGGGAGTGTGTTGTGCTGTCGTGCTTGTGTGCTGTAGCTGAACTTGTAGCGGGTCTTGTCATGTGGATATCCAGCTTTCTGAGCCAGCAGCGTGGACACACACACACCCTCTGGCAGTGTTCGTCTGAAAGCTACTGGATGCTACTTCAAAGTGATAGTGTGTGTGTGTGTGTGTGTGTGTATATGTGTGTGTGAGAGAGAGTAGATGTTCATGACTAGTTTTGATCCAGACCTCCTCCTCCTCCTCCGTATTGTGGAATGGGTGTTAGGCCAACTGTGTAGCAGACACTCGCTTATTGAGGAAAAACCGTGTGTGTTTGCAGCGCTAAGGGATTCCAGCACCAGAGGATGACCAACGGGGCGATGAATGTAGAAATCGGGAACCCTGCGTACAAGATCTACGAGGGCGAGCCTGACGACGATGCCGGAGAGCTGCTAGACTCGGACTTCACTCTGGACCCGGACAAGGTGATCACCGAAAACACAAACATTTTTATATACATACATGCATACATACATACATATATAAAGTAATATATATATATTTATAAAGTAATATATATTTAAAGTTGTGAGCGAATACTCGATGACTAAAGTAATCTATTACTTTTTGTTGTTAAAAAAAAAAAAAAAAAAAAGATTAGATAAACACTGTGTTAGTCAGGACAGGTCTTGGGATGATTCCCTATCTCTTTCCCTATGCCGCTCACTCACCGATTTATGTATTTTTTTTTTGTTTGTTTGTTTGTTTGTTTGTTTATTTATTTATTCCACCCCGCCCCTCCACAGCCCACAAACTTCACCAACCCAGGTGTACGCTACGCTCTACATGGGCGCCCACAACAGCCGCAACTCTCTGGCCAGCACGGACGAGAAGAAGGAGCTTCTCTCTGCAGGCGACGAGGACATGGGCGACCCGCTGGCGTAGAGCTGCCCGCACCAGTCCGTGCCCATCTCTGTCTGCCCACAGATTTATCCCCCCACAGTCCCCGTCCCCCGTCCCCCATGCCTTTATAACACCGGAAGAAAAAAGCAACAAGAGAGCGAAGGACACTGTACAAAATGTAAACAAAAACAAAAAAAGGGAGGGAAAACCAGAAAAAAAATATGAAGGACTACTTTTGTATGTGATTGCAGTATTATATTTTATTCTTTCGGTCAGAAAAAAAAAGAAAAAACATTTTTCTACGCCGCCGCTTTTTTTTTTTGTTGTTTTTTTAATCATTACTCACTTAGCGACCCTTCCTCTCCCCCCACACCCCCCCACACCCCTCCATGTAGCCTCTACCTCTGTGCTAAATGAGAACAACACAAACAGCTACGGAATTGTTGTTTTTTTTGTTTTTGTTTTGGTTGTTGTACGAATTGTATAGAAGTCGAGGAAATAGCCAAGATTTATTTTTTTTGTCGTCGTCGTCGTTGGTAGGGAGAGAAAAAGGGAGGTGGCGGGGCTCGAACCCGAATCCCACTGATGGTACCAGAGCTGATCTGTTTGTATGTGTATTGATACTGCTGGAGGAGAGAAAGAGAGAGGTGCGCGCGCGTGTGTGCGCGTGCGAGTGTGTGCGCGCGCCTGTTAAATGTGGCTTACGATTGTCTTACTTGTTGCACAGATTTGCTTTTATAACTATTTACATAAAATCTACATTTTTAACAGGGTCAGTGTGACCAGTACACAGCAGGTAAAGGGAGGCGACGCGGAAAAGCTCCGAGCGCTTTTAGAGGTTTTTTTTTCTCCCCCTTTTCAAAAAGAACATTCCAGGGGTGGTGTGTGTGTGTGTGTGTGTGTGTGTGTCTGTGAGAGAGAGAGAGAGAGAGAGAGAGAGAGAGAGAGAGAGAGAGAGAGAGAGAGAGAGAGAGATTGCGTTCGTGACCTGTGTGCATGTAAGGAAGCAAAAATAGACTGATGAACGTAGAGGCGAGTGCACGTGTCTCCTTCGATGCTGCGTCTTCCAGGAGGTCCGGGAGCATGAGGACAAACAAACAAACAAACAAACAAAACCAGGATCGGATTGTTAAAGGAATTTAACACACCACTTCACTTTGATGGGACCTGAAGTGTATTTTTTTCCTCCTTTTTTTTTTGCTTTTAATAGTGCAGTGTTCTGTTTTTAAATCTCTGAAAGTGCATTTTGCTGTGTGTGTGTGTGTGTGTGTGTGTGTGTGTGTGTGTGTGTGTGTGTGTGTGTGTGTGTGTGTGTGTGTGTGTGTGTGTGTGTGTGTGTGAGAGAGAGAGGAGTCTACAGACTCTGTTGCCCTCCTGCCCAGACTCACTGCCTCGCTGCTAGCTGTTGGAAAGTGAACTTCTCCACAGACTAATGCATGTAACACACAAAGGTAACATGTTTAACATTGTTCACTCAGCGTCCAACTTTCGCTTTTTGTTTTTGTTTGTTTGTTTTTGTAAACCATCCAATGTAATTTAGTGAAGTCTGGAGTCCTTTTTTTTCTTCCTTTAATCGATCATAAACTGCTTACACACAAAGCTACAGCCGTTTCGGTACTCCTGTTTAATTGATTACTTTTTTTTTTTTTTTTTATATATCTGCAGAATAATTAAACTGCTTTTTATAGTAGAAATGCATGGTGGCTCAGCCCTTCTTTTGGACAGACGAGAGTTAAACGTTTCACTATTTTTTTGCTGGAGAACTTACATAAATTTAGCGGGAGTTAAAAACAAAACAGATATTGTTATAATTCTGAAATAAAATCGGTGTGTACAGAAAGAGACATGGCTTCTGGCTCTGCCTGTGAGAAGAAGAAACGGCATTAATGAACGCTTATTAATGGTGAGGTTTGTCATTGTGAAATGTTCTGGCGAGACCCGTCGGTAAGTATAGAGGATTCTAAACACGCCTTTTTCCTTTTGAGCCCCCATAAGGGAAAACTAGTAATGCTAAACTTTAGATTGTACCGTGTTTTTTATTCTGTTAACCTGAGACATCCTTTATATAAGATATTGGTTTGAAAGACTCTTGGCATTTATCGGTGTTTATTGATAGCCGTTTTGTGCACTGCTATATCAACGGTGAGGTTTCAGTGTAGTGTGTTGTGTAACATTCATGTCATTTTATTATTATTATTATTATTATTATTATTATTTTGTAAACACACCATAGTTTACAGATAACAGAAATTCTTTCAATAATTTGCTAAGAATTTTCTAGAATTTCACTGCGTTTCAGACCTCTAGTGCCATCTGGTGGCCATTCAGGGATTTGCACAACCACTGCTTTTGGAAAGATTATAACCTTTACTACGAGTTTCTTGAAGCACGCAGTAATCCTCAAAGGCACTTCCCGATCCTGACTTGCCTCGGGATCGGGAAGTCCAAACTCGGAAGTCTTTTCCAGCTCTGCATGTTCATGTTCAGTGATTGTGTTGTCTTTCTTAACCCACTTGCAGTATCTCACTCTGGGACTGACCGATTGTTGGAAGCATAAATGTCACCACAGCTTGCCTTTCCCTTGTGCATATTTACATTTATGGCATTTTAGCAGACGCCCTTAACCGCAGCGACTTACAACTGAGCGATTGAGGGTTAAGGGCCTTGCTTAAGGGCCCACTAGTGGCAGCTTGGTGGTGGTGGGGTTTGAACCCATGATCTTCCGATCCAGAGGCCAATGCGTTAACCACTGGGATATCACCTCTGCTATATATAAACCACTGCCACCTGATAATTTCATTATCGCTTTCTTCCCGCCCCATGGGATATCGTCCCAAATGCTAATATTACGTTTATTGAAGCGTTAAGGAGAGTTTTCGGCTCCAATCATGACCAAGCAGCGCCACCCAGCCCCCGATAGCTGCCCTCATTGCATGATTTTCTCAACTAATATCCCAGAAAGAAGGCAGACGAAGAAGTCTATAATGATGACACTATTCTTCTCCAAAATCAGTCCCGTCCTCTCAGTGCACAGGCTGAGAGCTCGCCCTCTCCTGGACCCGCTGGAGGTCGGTCACAGGGTAGCTGGAGAAAGCGGCGTGAACCTCCTGTTACCTTTTGACGTTACAGAGGGTCCGAGATTATTCTAATAGCACCATAATGGCTTTGGGGAGCTGCTTTGGCCACTCCCAGGGTGCAAAGATGTTCTCTCATGGTAAAATATTCCACCATGTCTTTACCCCCTAAGGTTTTGAATGTGGTTGAGAGCTGCCCAGCGACACGGTCTCAGAAATGTGGTGTGCAGAGAGAAACATCGTCCCATACTTATGGTTGGTGCCGGTTGTAAAAAACATAAGGTTGTGGATGAGGGTATAGCCTTCTCCGCGGTATACGACCGCTCAGGGTCAATCCGAGGCCTTTCCATCCCCCAACTTTTTCAGGACCAGTATGGACCCTAAGGACCAGAACACTGCGCCGACTGCTTGCTGGGAAAATCCGTCTTGGTGACAAGCGTCTATCGTGCTGGGAACTGCTCAAGGGACGAACAGGTAAGCCAGTTTTTAATGAATATAATGTTCTTGGTCGTTGCAATCGGCTTCGTCAGGTAATACAGGAGTTGGCTACATCCCATAGTGAGGTACCGGAAGAGTGTGTTTATCGCAGTAACAGGGGTTGTGATGGTAACCTAAAGTTTTGAGTGCTTATGAATCACTACAAGTTTTGGCACATGACTTTTCCAGGTTCTTCCTCAAACTTTTACCACAAAGGCGGAGGCACATTACCTGTATAGAGACCAGAACGTTTTCCAGCATGACTGTGTTACCTGTGCAGAACGAAGATAAGCGTTACAGGGGTTAGAGGGGAAGTTCTAGCGGGAACTGCTAGTCAAAGCCTATAGAAAACCTTTGGGATCCCAGACTTCCTTTACTTCACCCTAAAGGGATGTTTTACCAACACTTTTATGGCTTTTCTCTCCAAAAATCTACCAGAATATCTTTCCAGGGGTTTTTATAACAGCAAATGGGAGCAGGGGGAGGTGTGTGAAGGGGCATGAAAATCTAATGGTCACATGTAAACAAACATTTCTCAGTGCTAATAGTGTATGTCTACATGATCTCATTTACAAAATACAAAGTTACGTGCAAAAAGTATTTATGTAATATCAATTATATTCTCGTACCAGCATTCACTTTGACCCAATCCTTTTGTTTTGTTCTTGTCTGGGTTGAAAAACGTACTGCTACGTATTTTGCCACCAGCAGGGGGCTCCAAAACATTACAAACAATGAAATACATTAGGAACGCCTTTTATTTGTGCTTCCGTTGACAAATGGAAGGGTTAAAGCTGATACAGTGATGCTGTATTTCCTTAATAGATAGAACGAAAGAGAGAGAGAGAGAGGTCCTGGTTATACATTCAGCACATGAAATGTTTTTATGTATAAAAAAAAAAGAATTAAATATTTAAAGAGACCTAAAGCACAAGGTCTAGTGTTGTTCATGTTTCAGTCCCACCTCTAAATGGCAGTAATGTAGTGTATTAATATTACCGCAGTAATCTCCCTGTATCGTGGGGGACTGGCTAGTGCAAAAAGGAAGCCATAATCCTCACCAATGCCAAATACGGAATATAAAAAAAAAAACAGATTCAATGGCGTTTATGAAGAGACGCATCACTTCTATGGCATGGAGAGGAATCTGATCGCATCATGATGTGAGAGTTTATCCACAAAGCACATCCAGTTTCCAAAGGGGCAAAAATGAACATTGTCCCCACCAGCGTGCTTTTTTTTTGTACAAAAATAACCAAATGCAATCCGCAGTTTCAATCCAGGTGCATTCTGGAGCACGTTAGTGCCTTCATGAGTTACAAAAAAAAATTATATATCTCATTGTCACTACAACCATTATATACAGTCAAATAGAACAGTGATTAGCTTAGTTTTAACTAGGCCAGGCACATCCTGAATAGCAAAGCTTGAAAATCCATAAACACTGCCGCGTCTTATTTACAGTATTTCAATAAATGTTATACAATAACAAAAAAGGATCAGTACAAAAAAATAATTGTATTGGCTAAATATAAAAAAGCAAATAATACTGTCGCAAGGTTTTATAAGGCACTTGGAAGGGGGAAAAAAACGAAATAAGAAGGTTTGGTCTCTCAAACTGGTGTAAATATTTGGGGGAAAATAATGTTAAAAAAAAGGAAGGAAGAAAGGTTAACGTTGGTGGTGAGTCACATCTCGTCACGAGTCTTGTTTATCAATTGCACATGTGAAGAAGCTTCTTGTTGTTGTGCTGGAAGTGTGTCCTCACACACACACACACACATTGCTCACCAGGAAACGTCTTTTGGTTTTCCGCCGTCAGCAAGGCCACACACGCCAGTGCGTTTGCGTGGGTTTGGAAAGGTCCGAGTAAAGGAAAAGGGTGTGTGTGTGTGTGGGGGGGGGGGGGGCATCTGTGCTTTTGTCGAGGGACGGAGAGGGGAAAAAAGACGGAGACGACTCCGTAAATAAATATAGGCCTCGCCCCCACCCGCTTATAAAAACCAAGGGTGCTTGATTCAGTCCTGGACTACGCTCCGTCACTGTGAGGTGCAGGGAGATAAGCGCAGGGTGTCTGGGGGAGGGGGGAGAGAGAGAGAGAGAGAGAGCGAGACAGGGGTCAGGGAGGGTCTTTAAGGTCGTTTCCACCCGTTTCGGATCACCGCGTCAGCTCGCAGGAACGGCTGGCTTCGGAGATCTGCGGGTGGGGAAGGGACACAGTTAGAGACGGGAAACACTCCGGTTAAGAGGACAACAAAACTGTCTCAAAAAAAAAAAACTATAAAAACAAATAGTCTATAAATAAAAGTTTGTGGACCCCTTTAGTTATTTTTATTTTATCCATGTTTTGGGCTCGAAATTGAATGTCGCGCATCCCAAATACGTCTTGTACAATTCTTCTCCAACTTTGTGGTAACGGGTTTGAGGAGGAACATCTATATAGTGTATAAAAATGCAACACTTGTATAAATAATGATTATAAAGTATTCTTATTGTTTTGGGGGGGGGGGACAAAAATAAATAAATAAACATTCAATCTTATGGTACAAAGTCCCATTACTTTACTGATGACAAACATTTATACATGCAATACAAATTACAAATTGAAATATAAAAATCACCCTTTTAATGTCATCATTTAAAACATTCTAGGACTTTCTACCATAATGTTCACTTCAAAAACGTCTTACAGCAGCTCTAAAAATATGAATTAATATTTGTAATATTAAATGCCCTTGTTCGAATATATTCTAAATAGAACAATCTTCTATTCATATTTTTTCTAATATATTCTATATATATACTTAATATCGATGAAAGCCTTTATTATAACCTGTTACTGTTTCTATAGTAACATGCACACGGCCGACACGCTACACTGCATGTTACTATAGAGAGATTTATTTCCAGTATCAGAATGAAGTATTTGTGGATTCTAGGAAAAACAGATTTTTAAAAAACTAATTATATTGTTCCACCGTATTACAATACTGAAACTGGTTTTAATATTTAAAGCATTTCTTAGATAACATTCTGGAATGATACACTGCATTAAAATGAAAGTTTGATCAAATCAACTGTAACGGGACAAAAATATACAGCATTAAACAAACACTACTGCAGTGATCAGCAAGCTGCTTATGACTTTTCAAACATTTTAATGATACAAATTTTATGTGTATATATTATATACATGTGTGTGTGTGTGTGTGTGTAATTATACACACACGGTGCTGCTTGAAAGTTTGTGAACCCCTTGATTTCCTTATTATATCACTACCTGACATATCAGATGTATTTTGACCAATTGCATGTTTGTTTAGAGGGAATTTTGCACGTAGCCCAAACCAAAAGAAAGCTTGAATTGTATGTGAAAAAGTAAGTGAAGCCTTTTATTTAGCAGCTTGTGGCGTCTCCATTGGCAGCCAATTGTATCGATTACAACCAAGCATCATCTGTAACCACTGCAACACTGGTGATGTGTGGACTGGCCATTTATTAATTTTCTGCTGCTTCCTGATGATGGTTTTGATGGGCGCACACTTCTAAGAGCTGTGCTCATGCTGAATGCCTTGCATTTGTACATGACTTGTCTTACAGTGGATGGATGGAGTTGAAAGTTCCCCAGACTGATACCACCTTCTTCCTGATGTGCTCCGATATCTCCTTTCCTCTTAGCATTGTTTCACTCCATGGTTTAGTTGGTTTCCTCTCTCTCTCTCTTCTAATCACTTTTTAAACCACTTTCCGTAGGAGGAAATTAGGAGGCTTAATTGATTCATTAAGCACTCACATGTGTTTCACCTGAATCTGTTACCCCGCTTAACTTTACCAAAGCAGCTCAGGCTTCTCTTTCTTTTGCACATTCAATATTTCATGTAGTGTTTTGGCTACTTGGGAAAATTCCCTCCTAAACAAACATATGCAACTGATCAACATGTATTTTATTATTTTATTATTTATTTTAAGTCAAGGTGAAAATCAAGGTAAAACAACAGAAAAGAACAGCTGAACAGCTCAAGGAGTCCACAAGATTTCAAACAGCACGGTATGTACCTTATATTTATATGAAGTCATGTGCAGAACTTGCTGAACACCAAAACTTTGCATGCAATCTATAATCATAAGTATTGACACTCAGGCAGACACGTTAGTGTTACATGCAACAGGGACAGAACATGACCAGGCGTTAGCTTTTCTTTCCGAATGTATTTATTATTATTATTATTATTATTATTATTATTATTATTATTATTATGCTAATTTGTTCAATGTTTAATATGGCTTCCTTGGATCTCCTCAGGGTTTCTGGTGAGGATCAGATTCGGACGTTCAGCAGGACACGTTAATCTCGGCTCGTGTGCTCAACAATGACAGAGCAATAAAAGAGGTAAGCAACTTCACAACTTTAGTTTCCTAAAGCGTTTCTAAAATAAATAAATAAGCGCCTTGCGAATATCAAGCACATTTAACCAGCTGCAAAGCCTTCGTGAAGCTGGACATTGCGCTGCCCTTCTTACCCTCTGTTTAGTAACGGCCCGTATTTACTCAGCTTGGTCCTCTGCTCTGTTGAAAACGTACAGTAGGAGGAAATCATTAGTGAAATGGAGGGGGGGGGTGAGAGAATGTTATTATCATGCAGGGACGAGTAAAAGTATACGGACAGATACCAAAGCCGAACCTCGGTGAGTGGCAGCGGACTGTAGCGCCATGGTTTTGTATTCTATTGTAACGCGTGTATAATTTCCAACTGAGTAAATTAATTCAAAAACAAATTACAAGCGCTCCAGTCTGTTTGCCAGCGTCCTTAAGGAAAGGATTTGGTTGTCTGTAAAATTTCCCGTTCTCATGCATAGCATTCGTCGTAGCTTTCCATCCAAATGTTTTGCAAATATTGATTCGATCGCCTCAGAGCTGATTGGGAAAACTATGGCAAATTTACGCTATGCAAATCTACATTAATGTCTAGACATGTTTCCCCCCCAACTAGGATTAAGGTATAAGGTGGATTTAGGTATAAGGTGGAAAATAGTTACCAACTACTTTCACAAGTGAAAATAGTTACGTAAAGTCTAAAAGTGCAAACTGCAAATGTAATTTTGTGATGATCATAATAACAACCCTTTCCTAGGGGGAAAATAGAGAATGGCTGCTTTTTTAAATTATTTTATATACTTAATAGAACAATGCTTTTGGATTATAAAGACACCAGGTTGAAAATCGGCCTTTACGGGAACAATAGCTAAATGGTTTTGTTTGGTCTCTGCAAATACACACAAATAACTTGCATGTTAATGGCTGATTATTTAATTTCACAAACTTTATTGATCCCGAGCAGGAAATTCTTTTCAACGTTCTATTTGTATGAAACCTCACCTAATGATCTGTACTTAATTATTTCTTCCTTTTATTTCAGGGAGGTGGTAGCTGAGCGGTTAAAGCATTGGGTTCTGGACCAAGCTGTCACTATTTGAACCTTCACCCTGGACTGCTGTACAGTTGGAAGTCGCTCTGCCAAATGTAATTGGATGGAAAGCCCGGTTTGGTGTGGGATGGCCCAGGATCAGGATTCCTCATCCTCACTACAAATGATATTAGACCATCACCTTCTACAGACCGAGGATTAGTAAAGAAGTGGTTGCTGGCGCTCTGTGGAGAAACAGGAGGCTCATGCATGTGTCCTGTGGCATGCAGGTTGGTTTTATTTGTTGTTTTCTTAGGAAGAATAAAATAAAGAATTGGACAACCTGTTGAATTAGGGACAGATTTTGGGAGGGGGTTTAGGAAGGGGCTAGCAGTTGGATTCGTCGTACAGGTTGGTGTCGCAGAAGAAGCGCGAGCCCCGCTTGGCTGTGCGTGCTGTAAACGGCACACTCTTCAGCACTGATGAGAGGGAAGGGAAGGTTAGAACAACGTTAGACCTGATTTATGGTGTTGCCATTTTGAAAGGGAACCAAACTTTCCGCGTTTATTGATAGAAAATGCGTAATATGTCTGTACCAGGAGCTAATATTCATCCAGTGAAGCACCAGTGCACTTTATACCAATGTTTATTTCTCTTGGTTTTTAGTTTCATTCATATAAATGTTACTAATTTAAACACCACCAACTAGGTGAAACTACTTTTAAAGTGTAAAACATTGGCATGTTGCAGAGGTGTGATGATATGGGATGCATTGCTATTCAATAATCTTTCGGGAGGGGGGGGTGGGGGGGTGGTACTACTTATAATGTGTATTAATGCTTAGAGGAATAAGATGGAGGTTGGTGCTTCACTGGCTGCTCCACATGTAACATTTAAAACGCCTTTACATTACACCTGCTCCTTTTTAGAAATGTTTAGCCTTTATCTCATTTCCATGCAAAATGGATTTTGTGTACACATGGTGATTCCAACCAAATTCCTGCTTTTCAAAGTGGGAAGGTGATTGGAAAAAATGTGGACACAAGAAGCCATTTTATCCATTTAGCTGCACAAGTTTGTGGACACCTGATTTGCTTTTTGTTTTTGAACATCACGTTCCAAATTTAGTCCAAAAAATGAAATTAAAATCCATGCAAATCATATCGTCATGGGTCGCTTAGATTCCAACTGTGTGGTAACACTTTGGGGAGAATCACATAAAGCTTAAAAAATAAATAATAATAATAAATAAATAAAAATCAGGTGTTCCAATACTCAAAGATTGTGCAAGAAAATCAGTGCATTTAAATAACTTTAACTTTAAATAATAAACACATAATTTTGTATGAAGTTGAAAATGGCATCGATTTTATATTTAGAAAAGCCATGATAGTAGTAATAAATGCCACCGAGATTCAAATGACCTAAAATTAATCTAATTTGTGTCTGGGAATGCGCTTTGTTTTAGCACTGCCTTTAGTAAATATTGAAATCCCAGCAGGTAAGTAACAAGACACAGACAAAACAGTTAGACGGGTTAAAACCAAAACACTGTTTTTTGTTTTTTTAGCTTAGATAAATCCCTCCCTTTGATCACAGTGACAGGAGAAGTGTCTCATCCTGAAGTTTGTTCTCGGCGAACAGTTCGATCCTAAATCGTTGTGTCCCGACTGCTCGCTTGGCCGTAGGGGGCACTGCGTAGCGTAACACACGGTGCCCTGGTGCTGTGAGGAGCCCAGTACCACCACAGTGATCTTAGAACTGGGAATGATTGGGATTCTAGTCCTATGCCTCCCACCTGTGATGATGTCCTCGATGGTGCCGTCTTTGCCCTCGTAGACGGGACGGTGGTCTTTGGCCTGGCGCCGTCGCAGCTCGGCGATGAGCTCGTGCTGCTGCTGCCTCTTCTTCTGAGCTTGCACCTGTAGTGAAAAAGATGTTTGTGTGTGTTATACAAAGGTCGATCACGCAGCAGCCCCGGGGTTTTAGCGACGGTCATGCGAACACGGAAGCGCTTCAGGTAACGTAACGTTGATGGAAATGTAAAAGGTATTGTCACTGTTCAATTACCTTATGAAAGTAACTGGTAACTTTCTAATGGATATTTCCAATTAAATCATTTCCAAACATTTATAACTTACATGTTTGGAAATATGCATTAGAAAGTTACCAGTTACTTTTATAAAGTAATTGAACAGGTTTTCAGGTACGCCAGGTTACCTGAAAGAGGTTGAGTTACTACTTTATAAAAGTAACTGGTAACTTTCTAATGGATATTTCCAACTAAATCATTTCCAAACATTTATAACTTTATAAATGTTTGGAAATGATTTAGTTGGAAATATCCATTAGAAAGTTATCAGTTACTTTTATAAAGTAGTAACTCAACCTCTTTCAGGTAACCTGGCAGAGACGGGAATCGAACCCAGGACCCTGGAGGTGAGAGGCGAACGTGCTAACCACTCAACCACCGTGTCCTTGTTTTTCGAGACGTTTTTCCTGGTGTAATCTTTAACTTAGAGACCTGCCACAAGGTGGGGCCTGAAACCATGGTAAGGGGGGGGGGGGGGGGGGGGGGGGGAGGGGTGGGGGGGGGGGGGGGGGGTACAGAAATAGAAGTAAAGGCTAAAGCACTGGTGTCAAACTCCGTTCCTGGAGGGCCGCAGCCCTGCAGTGTTTTGTTCCAACCCTGCTTCAATATACATACCATGTAGTTTTCAAATGAAGCCTTAATGACTTGATTAGTTGGATCAGGTGTTTTTAATTATGGTTGTGTTTAGTTAAAATCGTAAAGTTTAGTAAAAATATTTTCCCACAAAATCATATTTATTAGCAGAAGATGAAGGAAGGTAGGAGAAATTCTTAGCACACTTTGAGGAAGCTCTCAAGTATTAAGTTGTAGAAGACCAAGTTCCAGAAGGGCAGAGTTTCTCTTCAACCATAATTAAAAACACCTGATCCAACTAATCAAGTCATTAAGGCTTATTTGAAAACTACATGGTATGTATATTGGAGCAGGGTTGGAACAAAACTCTGCAGGTCCTCTGCCATTGTGGAACTTGGTCTTCAACAACTTAATACTTGACAGCTTCCTCAAAGTGTGCTAAGAATTTCTCCTACCTTCCTTCATCTTCTGCTAATAAATATGATTTTGTGGGGAAATATTTTTACTAAACTTTACGATTTTAACTAAACACAACCATAATTAAAAAACACCTGATCCAACTAATCAAGTCATCAAGACTTATTTGAAAACTACATGGCATGTATATTGAAGCAGGGTTGGAACAAAACACTGCAGGGCTGCGGCCCTCCAGGAACTGAGTTTGACAACCCTGAGCTAAAGTGTAGCTCAACTGTGTGTGTGTGTGTGTTTCACTTGTACGTCATACCTTGGGGTCATGCTGTTTGGCCTCCTGAGCAAGCAGTTTCTCTCTCATAGCTTCCTCCTGTTTCTTCCTCTGTTCGTTTTCCTCAACTGCATCCTGAAAACACACACAAACATTGTTACAGAAGTCCGGTTGAAAAAGTGTACCTTACAATCTCCAAGACCTGAATATTGTAAATGTGCTTCTAATTACATACACACACACACACACACACACACACACAGCCCCCGAAGCTGCCTGTCCGTTTCCTCATGCAGGTCCATAAATCCAGCCGAAGGACAATGTGAGGAACAGGCGTGAGTACGAGTGTGTGTCCGGGTCAGAGCAGAGTGCGCTCGAGGCCCAGCCTAAACACAGCCAGTGCTCTTTAAACTAAACCCAGCTGCATCTTCCTGTTATTCATCCGTCCTTCACAAGTGGCTCTCTGCACAAGCCAATGAATGGACACGCTCAACCAGGACACGATTTTACCCCCCCTTAAACTCCCAGGAGCCCTCGCCTGACACTTCATTCATCTCATCACTATACGGCAATTTTATTTATCGTTGGTGAGATTTCTCATTCTGTTTTTTTTTTTAATACCCCGTGACTCTCAGTGTCATGTAGACTACAGGTGTTTCCTCGTTCTTGAACTTGTGTGTGTGTGTGTAAAAGAAAACGCTGAGCATACCTTGTAAGCCTTGATGAAACGCACAAACACGGGGAAGAACACAGACGGAGGAGTTGTCTTGGGACTCTCGCCAAAATACATCACCACAGTGTTGAAAGCCTCCTGCGAGAGAGTGAGTGAGTCAAAATGAAAAAAAAAAATAGCTAAATGTTTTGTTCTGTAACAAAGATTATTTTGAATTGTCACACATTTTACTGCACATCATTGCATCTATTTGTCTAACTTCATGTCAGCTCTAAACATTAACCTGTTTATAATGACTGTAAATAAATATACAAACACTGTCATATCTTTATACTTGGTACGGACTCATGGTGCTGTCTTAATCTATTACCTGTCCTTTACCTGTCTATTGTTGCTAGAAAATTTATTTCCCTTGGCATCAATCAAGAAAGTATGTATGTATCTATCTAAATTATTCAGAGAGGCTCATTCTTAGGGCTGGCAATAGATTAAAATATTTCATATTTCAATATTTTTCTGTTCTCAGTGTACCATAAACAAATACTTTTCATGTTTTTAATACCGTAGCCAATTTTGACATGTTAGACACAAAGTTCATACAAAAATCTTTCAAAATAAAATTGTTTTACATTTCTTTCACAATTCTATGTCATTGTTTTAATAGTTAAATAGTTCTATATAAAAAGCGAACTGGAAATTTAGGAAGCGTTAAATAAAACACGTTTTAATGCTATAATTGTTTTCTCAAAAAGACTTTGATCCGTAATATTTTTGTGTTACTGTGGTTAAGATTTGATTTTGCATCCGCACAAGGCTCATAAGAGAAACGTATACATTACCTCGGCGGTCTTGGCGTCTTTCTGCAGCTTATCCAGTTGCACGTCGCTGGCCTGCAGGAAGCCCTTGAGGATGGCGTGATCATGCAGACTGCACTCTCTTCTGATCAGCTCCATTCCTTTTCCCAGCTCCTTCACATCCAGCAGAACATTCTCCAGAGACACTGCGCGAACACACACATACATCAAATATCATCAGCCAAAAACTGTGGATCTGAGAAACACGGAAGTCGAATACTTCCATACAGAGCCTATGAAATCCCCGGAGCCAGCGTGCGTTTACGTGCCTGCTGCTGCTTTGTCCACGAAGTGCAGTTCGTTGTAGAAGTTAGCAAGCTCCGGGTATTTTTCCTTCACTATCAGAGCGATGTAGTGAAGTAAGGTCATCTTGCGATCAGTAGACTTTGTGTCCAGCAGCTGTGACAATAACACAAAATACAGAGCAGTTAAAAAAATTTTTAAAAAAAGATGAGAAATGACAAACATCTAGATTTGTACCAATCCCACTGTACCAGATCTAAACTCTGAAGCTTGAAGCCATAGACCGAACCTCTTTTACTACTGTTCATGTAGTTACCCAAAGCCAAAATGATCTGCATAAAAACACAGAAGGGGGGGGTGTCAGATTTATGACATTTATTCTGGATTTGCTTATTCGGGTATATATTTAAAAAAATCTCCTACCTCTAGCATTCGTTTCAGTTTTGGAGAAGACTTCACCGAGGCGGAAGCAGCAATGACGGCATTTAGTTGCTGTGGAAAAAGAACGATTATGGACTTTACTGACAAACAGTCATTCTTAATTTTTAGGCTTAGTAGTATTGTTAGTAGTTATAAGCAGAAGTGAACTTAGCAACTGTAGTGTTGGAAAAGTATAAATATTATTGAGAGTACTACTGATGGTAGGAATTGGAGTAGAGTAGCATTAGCATGGATGGTAGTGTTAATGCGTAAAGTAGCAGTAGTAATACGAATGAAGTTGGTATTGATAGTAATGTTATTTATAGTAGTTTTGAATTTTACTAGAATTGGTTGTGGTGTTAGTAGAAGCAGTATTAGTAGTACCGTGTATGTCAGGGGTGGGCAATTATATTTTCCAAAGGGCCATATGAGAAACCTGAGGTGTGTTCGTGGGACGAACCAACAATAACGTTGAACGTAACTTATGTTCAATATGAATTTTTTCCGCTTGTAAAGAGTGTTAAATATCATCATGTTCATTAGGCTACCCACTATCCTTAAGAATAAGGATATTCTATTTAAGGAAAAGAAACAACAAAAAAATGGCTGTATTTTTCCTTCATTTTTAACACTGAGCATACTCCAACAACGTCAGCGTTGCTGTGTGGTTATACATTCTTTTCGTGCGGCAAAGAAGCCGAAGCAGTTCAGCGGGCCGGATTAAAAGGACCAAGGGGCCGGATGTGGCCCCCGGGCCGTAGTTTGCCCACCCCTGGTGTATGTTAACAATAATGACAGTAGTGTTAGCTTTAGTAATATTAGTAAGACTGTTCATAGTAGGAGCAATAGTATTGACGGTAGTATTTGTTAACAGTCAATATTGTGGAGTAGTGCTAATAATGGTGCTAGTGGTTGGACTAGAAGTAGTATTAGTGGCAGTATTAGTCGTGTGTGTGTGTGTATACACACACACACATGCATACTATATACATACTAGTACTATTGTTAGCAGTAACAGCAAGAGTACTACAAAGAAAATTACAGTAGTACTAGCATGGATGTTACGAATATAAGTAATATTAATGATAGCGGTAGTAATATGAACACACAGTGTTAGAAGTATTATCTTTAGTAGGATAGATGTTAATAAATAGCTTTGACAGTAGAGTTAATAGTAACAGCAGTAGGATGATTGTTAGAATTACTTTTAGTAGTAGCAGGAATATTAGTATAGGTAATGTTATATGTAGTAATATTAGTGTATAAGTTACTGCAGAACTGATAGATAATTAAAATCTCCATTAGTTATTAATATTAATACCGCCTGTAGTGTAAGTTATAGTTTCAATACTGTATAAGTAAGTGTAGTAATAGTAATAGTGTGTTTATTAGCAGTAGTAGTAGGGGGATAAATAAGTGAATAAATAACTCACTGGGGTCAACATGCCGGTGTTGTCATTGAAGTTCCCGACGAAGGTGATGATGCTCATCCTCTGCGTGAGGCGCTCGATCTTGCTGAAGAGGAGCATGAAGCGGTCTTCGTCGGTCAGCTGCTCCAGAGGCCTGCGTTCCCTCTCGTACTGGCGCAGCAGCTTAGTCTCGGCCTCGGTGGGCAGGAAGCGCATCAGACACTCCACAAAATCCACCGGCAGAGCCTTGAGATCGAACCTGCGATCATCCACATACACACACACCAAGTTAGTGACGTAAGCGTGTGATCCAGGTGGAGGAAGAAGAAGAAAACTTGGCCTCGTTTCAAAGTACACTCGAAAGGTTTATGATGTCACCAGTGATGAAAATGTCCTCATCAGGTGACACTACAGCCTGGTCATAAGTGTGAGTAATATGGCACAAGAAGTATATCAGCGCTATTTAACACAATAATTCATATTAGCTAAAGGATTATCTTATGATTTTATATCGGAGACTGAGAGGAAGGTTTTTACTAAATGTTTAATATGAAGTTTAAAACTCCTCCTAGTGGCTCTTGCTGAATGTTTATGCTGGAATTGTGTTTATGGGGGGAAAATGTAAATCTGTTTTCAGTCCGAAACCGCTTTATACAGTCATTTAGTTCAGAATGTTTCATTTCACTTCTGCTTCCTTTTTTTTTTTTTTTAAACAGTGATTACATAAAGGTTGCTGTTAGATACATTTATATATACTTTGCCTTGTTCAGTGTGATGATTTCACTTTTGCCAGTAAAAGTCTATCCGTGTGCTCTTTATATAATAATTAGTCGGTGGGAAATTTCCTTTTATTGACCAAATAAAGTCTTTTCGTTTGAAATGAATCCTGTTACTCACGTTTGGATGGCTCTGCAGATCTCCTCGCTGCTCTTGTTGGCCTTGCGTAGCGTGATGGCCAGGTTCTTGGAGCGGTTGGCGTCAAGAAGCTGAACTTTGTTTACGGCCTTACTGGATGTTTTGCTCTTTGTGCAGGACAGATCCACCACAGGACCTTGTGCTTTAGTCTTAAAGAGCTCCTCGAACTTCTCCAGGTCCAGCTCCTACTCTCAAAAAACAACAAAAACAAAAACACCTACTTATCAGCGCCAATTCCCAATATGACCGCTAGATGCCACGAAACACTCACTTGGGGAAATCCATAGAACTATGTATTTAAAAGGCAAATGTACTTTGGAAATGTAATCAATTACAGATGACTATAAATGTAAAGTAACCGATTACATGTGATTACTGTGTGATTGCTTTCCTTTGTCCACGAGGTGGCATTTTAACTTAACCTTCTAACCCTCAAAAAAAAAAAAAAAAAACAAACAACGGTGAGACAAACCTCAAGCACTCGTTCATCATCAATCTCATTGAACACGGTCCCATTGATCTGGTTGGGTTTCAGAGCCGTCCAGTTAAACACAGGAAGACGGAACTTGGTCTTTATGGGCTTCTTGATGCGGATGGCTGCAGATTTATACAATGAGGGGAAATGTATGATTATTCTTATTGGTATTTGTATTAGTAAACACCCTTATTATATAGCTTAGTAGTGTGTGTGTGAATATATATATATATCTATCTATCTATATATATGATATATCTATTATCTATATATAAATATCATTCTGATATATATTAATCTATCTATCTGATATCTATCTATCTATCTATATTATATATATATATATATATAAAAAAAAAAAAAAAAATGAGCCGGGCTAGATAATGGTGTCTGCCAAATTTATATGATGTAAAAATTAATAAATAAATCGCTTCTAAGATGTTATATTATACTAAGAAATTAATAAAAAAGGGAGCATTTTACAAAAATAAAACATTGGACTCCGTCGAAAGGTGGAGAAAACTGGGCGTATGACGGAGGAGAAGTCATCGATGCATTTGTACGTTTGTATGCATGTGTAAAAATGTTCATGTTCATGCATTCGTGTGCTCACCTGATAAACCAACACTGAGGATGACTGAGGGTGAAGTGCCAGGAAGTGGCGGAGCCAAGGGTGGAGGTGGAGGTGGAAGGCACTCTGTTATTAAAAAAAACAACACACCAAGCTTAAAGTATTTTCTGAAAGCACTACAGGATATATATATCTAAAATAATACAACACTGCCAGCCAACACAGGACATTATCAGCAGTTAGGATAGAGTTCTGTATGACAAATTTATCCTCACTACAGCTGTTTCCCTAACAGAAAGGTTAGGTGTGTGTGTGTGTGTGTGTGTGTGTGTGTGTGTGTGTGTGTGTGTGTGTGTGTGTGTGTGTGCGCACATGGGAGCTCTCCTGTGCTGATCGGAAACTCCCTACCTTTCCCTTTCCTGTAGGGAAAAGGCTGCCGTCTTTAAAAGATACTAGAAAGACAAAAGGTTCTGGTTCTGAGTCAAACAAACTACCAAGATCTTGTGACTTGAAGCAAAACAGTGAGATTACAAGATTGTAATTTGGATCATGGTACAACTATGAAATTTGTGATGAACATGTGTATGGAAATACACTCTATTGACAAACTTTTGCGGACACCTGACTTTAACATTCATATGTGCTTTTTTGAACATCCCATTCACGTTTATTCCTATCACGCTTTTCACAATGGATATTGTCTCAAAGCAGCTTTACAGAATTTATAGAGCAAAAGAATATAATATACACAGAGGCTCCCCACCTTACGAACAAACACTTTACGAACAAACCTGTCCGCAAAGTAAAATTTGTTCGGAAAAAAAAAAAAAAAAAAACCAACACCAGTAACAACTTACGAACAATTTCATACTAAGAACAAACTCTTGGGACGCAACTTGTCCATAAGGTGGGGAGCGTCTGTATTGGAAGTATTTTATTGATCCAGAGAGGGAAATTCTTTTTCTTCACATGTCCCAGCTTGTTTGGAAGAGCACATGGTCGGCCATGACACGTCCCCTGGAGCACAGAGGAATAAGGGCCTTGCTCAAGGACCCAAGAGTGGCGATACCGGGGCTCGCACCCCCGACCTTGCGATCAGTAACCCAATGCCTTAACCACTGAGCTACAACCCCCTCCCCCATGAGAAGGGGGCCCTGATGAGCAGGCCTGGGGCGACTGTGGCGAGGAAAAGTGATATGTGGAAACCTTACAAGGAAACCTTGACCGCTACACCATGAGCACCGGCGTGTGTGACTATGAGTTATGCAGTTTTATACAATACAGTAGGAGTGGTGGAACCCAAAGACAACCAAAACTCTACATGAAGTGGGATCCAAAAGGTGCTGGTACATCGCTGTATGGTTTACCGGGTCGAAATCTAACTCTTTGAAGGTCCATAATATTTATGAGGTGGAGCCACAACCTCATGGCATTTTAGTCCCTGTTTACTTTTATTATAAACCTCTAATTTAGATTTGATATCAGAGCTCTATACAGAAGCAGGCCAAGATCTTCAATTCTAACCCACATAAACCATATGTTGATCTGATCGGGTTTAAGGCATCCAAACAGATAAATTCACTTTTCATTTTGGCAGAGAAACTGATAGAAAAGGTAAACATCCCACCATGCTATTGTGCACAATATAAATATATAGATCTATATTTATCTATAAAAATGTCCGGAAGTACAATAGGTAGGGTTTACGAGTGAGTCAGGTCCTGAATGTTATATAAAGTGCTGCATAAAAAACAAAAACAATAGAACTATAGTGGCAGAATGTTAAGCACATGTAGTTGTCAGGAAAGGTCAAAAACATTTTATCTCACATAATTATTAAATTATTAAACCTCAGTTTGATCCGAAACTCAGGTTTGTACCACCTCATAGATTTTAGGATTGAAAATATCTAAATGAATAGTCGGATAGCTTGTTGAATGGATATATTGCTAAATTATCCTTTCATATATCTTAATGACTCCTAATCGCAGAAGAACTATATCTCGCATTTACCCGTTGACCTTTTAATTGTTGTTCAAAACGCTTGGTTTTAGTGGGTTTTTCCAGTGTTGCCCTTTTTAGAAATTTCTCTTATTTAAAAAAAAAAAAAAAAAAAAAAAAAAAAAGAAAGGAAATTGCTCACTTCCTCTTTTCCCCAGTGAATATAGTTACTGCTCATGATGTCATAAAAAAAAAAACATCAATGTTTGGGGGAAGCTTTCCAAATTTGAAATGAATGCTCATGTGATATGGAAAGTATTTAGGATGACATGCAAATAAAAGAACAGGTCTGATTTGGAAATGGTGGAGTTTTGTGTGGACAGCTACATTTTGGGTGCCTACTAGTTTAAAACACTCTTTCGGTACATGGATCTGATCATACCTGATAATTCCATGCATCGAAACACTACGTACTGCAGACCAATCAAATCAGGGATCATGGCTGAAGTTCTAATCTCAAAACAATGTACTGAAGTGAATGGGATTTGAAATGAGGTGTGCAGTTATATCAATACTGGCACTGTACCTGCTGAGGGTAGAGGTGGAGGTGGCGGAGGTGGTGGCGGTGGAGGAGGCGGAGGAGGTTCAGGTGTTTCCACAGTAGCAGCGGGCAAACCGATAGAGCAGCCTGTGCTCAGCTGCCCAAAAGGAGCTCCAGTCATAATGTCTATAGTGCCTCCTCCTGGTGCTCCTCCGCCTCCACCTCCTCCTGCTAATGCTCCACCACCCAGGGCCTCGATTGCAATATCTCCGTCTGGCTGCTTTCTCAGGCGGATGGTTCCCTGCTGCTCGAGCTCCAGCAGCCTCTTTTCGATGTTGGTATGCCTCTGGAAGGCGGCGTCCTTCTCTTGTATCACGCGTCGGAGCGTGCGCACCTGGGAGCTTGTCGATTCGAACGTTTCCTGTGAACGGCAAAATTGGTGCAGGGATTTGAACTCATGTCCACCTGGCCAGAAGTCCTTTAGACCAGAGATCTTTATACTGGCATCTCTATTTTTCAATATACAGACACTCCACACCTTACGAATAAACATTTTACGAACAAACCGGTCCACAAAGTAAAAACTGTTCGCTAGCTAGTTGTACTTTGATTTGTTGTTTGTGGACATGACTCATGCTTAGACTCCTCCTCATACGATCGAAGTGTAATACAGTGTGCGACATAAAAGCGTTTACATCCAACACGTCTCTTTCAACGTGCCGAGGACATGCTTTGGGATAAATCACTTATCAGAACTCCGACTATGCATTTGCTTGTACGTCTTTTACAGTACGGTCCACTTATAGAACACCAGAAACATAAATATAATAAAAATAAGTATATAACAATATAAATGGTTATACGCGAGCAGCATATCACCTGCCAGTAAACCATTGTACTTTTTATAATAAAAACACATTTCAGATCATTTCCAAGATTGATGAGATCAAAAACGGTGAAACAAACAAACAAACAAATAAATTTCATACCCGAATTGCTGAAAGGTCCTTGTCTTTCTGTAGGAGCTGCTTCTCCAGCTCTGCGACTTTCATTACCGTCTCATTCTCCACTTCCAGAAGCTTCTCAGACACCTAGTACAGAGCGAGAGAGGGAGAGAGATCATGGCAGAGAGAAGCCAGAGATGAGGAGGAAACCGGAAGGGAGGTGGAAGAGAGCGACTTATTGATCCTCGAGTCGGGGCAGCCATGCTATTATACCCATTTCACTGCTGCTAAGGATAATGATACTACCTCTCTACCGTCTCTCTCTCCTTCTATCTTTCTCTTTCTTTTTTGAAACTCGCAAAGATAAGCTTTTACTCCCTTTTCTTACACAGCAGAAAACGTCAAAGGGTTCACTTTCAGTTTTGGATCAGACATGAGACACAAAAGGGAATGACAGGGAAATTCTTTAGGGGTTTTTTTCTTCTTCTTACTTTCTAACAACTCCATTATTTCTAGAGCCAGAGAGTCATAGCAGGCGCGTGCATGTGCGTATGTGAATTGTTTTCCCTTCCACTCATACTTTATTTGCTCCAAGTGTGAAACTCAAAACGCTACATCAAACCGCATCAAATTAGCATTAAAAGTGCACGAGTTGCATCAGTGGACACTGCAAAAATGTGACACATTTATGCGCTGAAAAAAAAGAACAATATTTAGACATTTCTCACATGAGACAGTTGGTCCTCTAGTTCCTCCACTTTCTCCAGAGCGACGTTCTTCGTCTCGGCGTCCTCCAGCAGTCCTCCTACGTCGAACACGTTGTCCAAGTACGCCTGGATCTGCACCGACAACTTGTCGCTCTCTGTGTGCTTGGATTTCTGTAAAAGACAATGAACATTGCCAGAGGTAAACACCGAGTTGACAAGCGGTATCATTTTAGCCTTGAGTTTTAATGCATTTGAGTTCAAACTAAACCAAAAAATTTTATTCCAACTTTGTGGGGCAATTTTACTTTTTAATTGTTAACCCCCCCCATTAAATGTTCATTTAATTGACCTTTTTACCTAATTCAATATTCACACACTGGCTTATTTAAGCAAATGAAAAATATGGAGAAAAGGATACCGTAAATTCTGGACTATAAAGCGCACCTGCATATAAGCCGCATACGCTCTATTTAAAAAAAAAAAAAAAAAAACCCAAAAAAATAATAAATAAGCCGCACCTGCATACAAGCCGCATCCGCTTTTGAATTGTAAATGTACATGTATGTACCTAAATAGATCCTTTCCTAACCTGTATTTTAACACGGTGTAACGGTGGACGCTGCACAGAGACGCGGAGATCCGGAATTCATACAAAACAGGATTTATTAGAATAAAGAACTCAGGAGACGCCGCTCATACGGAGCGGCCAGACAGGCTAGGGAGCCTTGCGCTCTGCGCGCCGTGGTACCGGGAGTACCGGAGAGCAGGAGTCCGGGAATCGGGAACAGACAAAGGTTAGGCATAAACATATATCGCAGCGTCCGTGTCCGCGACACTAGGTATGTGCTACGAGCCGGACGGGGATTGTAGAGTGAACCGGTCTTATATCGGGAGAGGGAAAATCAAGAACCGCTGAGGCTGATTTGTGTGTGTGTGCGTGTGTGTGTGTGTGTGTGTGGTGTGTGTGGGGGGGGGGGGGGGGGGGGGGGTAAAAGAGCAGGGAGGAGAGAGAGAGAGCACCGAGCAGCAACTTTGCTGATTAAAACGGGACAGAACCAAGAGAAAATAAGCGCTATTTACAGTATTTATCTTCATTTCTCCTGTGTGTGAAATGACGTCACCTTAACCTTGTAAAGATAGAGTTTGTCCTCCTTCTATCCGCTTCTACCCACTTATATCTGCTAAAGAGGAACTAGCGCATTCTTCTTCTTTGCATTTATTTTGTGTTAGTTTTGATTCTAATTCCGGTTAGAGCCCCTAGCGGTCGGGAAAAAATCTGCAGAATAGCCGCACCTTATTATTAGCCGCATGGTTCAAAACCTAGGAAAAAAGTAGCGGCTTATAGTCCAGAATTTACGGTATTTAATTTCTATTTATGCAAACATATTAAAACGAATCTGAAAGACTAAACTTTAAATGGACCTGTTCGGTAATCAGCATCATTTTTTCCTTTTTAAAGCACTTTTAAAATGACTTTTTGCCCCCCAATTTTTTTTTTTTATTAAATATTACCAAAGATTACAGCAAAATGGGAAAAAAATACACTAGACGATGAATGATTTACCATAGAAGCGAAAGACATACGGAACTGTAAATATTATATGAATATTCAATTCAATTCAATTCAATTTTATTTATAAAGCGCTTTTTACAATGTGTCATCGTCCGAATATCTTTAATTGCATTCTTTATTCGCTACATAGATTTTGGTGCACAAATGGGCAAATATATAAAAGCAAAAATCACCTCTAAGAAATCATCCAGACCCAGTTTGGTGAACTCGTACTGCAGATGCACGCGGAAGTTCATGTCTTCTACAGAATGGACCACGATGTTTATAAACTGCATGCAGGCCACCTAAACGCAAACATCACGGAGATTAAAGACGGCGTCATAAAGCTAAGATACGCTTACAAATACAAATACAAAGAGTTGCTCCTACCATGAAATCGATGTTCCCGTCTTCGCAGCGGAAATACTCCATCAGCTTCTCAAAGCGGTGCTTTTCTTTGCACACCTTCGGGGGTAAAGACGACCGTTAGCGAGGCAGATACGGCACAGGAGATAAACCACACCATTCTTTTATTATTGAATGGGTTCAGCTGACAAATGGAAACTTATAAATAAAAAAATAACTAAAATAAATATATGCCTCCAGTAAGTAGCTAAGATTGAACAGTTTGATGTATGTAATGTATCTGCACTCAAAGGTATTTGATTTATAGTCGACTAAATCAAACAGAAGGTCCGGAGAGGACAACTCCCGCCATTAGCTAAGAAAACCGTCCTATTCGTGGGAAAGGACTTGTGTTTTTAACTGAGAAATGAGGAATGAAAGCCAAACACATTCTCCCTCACAAAGTGGAACGGGCTGCTTATTTATAGAGTGTTTCTAGAGAATATTTCTGCGATTATATATCCAAATAGTTTATGTGACAGAAAAAAAGAACAGCGTCTACGGCGGGAGTCTGGAAAGTGGACAAGGATGGCGTTTAATACGCAACGCCTATAGGATCTGCGCAAGCCGATTTATTTATTTATTTTTTTGTCTGTTTAATTTAACGCATTATAATGAGCCCTGAACTTGTAAAATTTGACGTTTTGCGAAGTTTTTCAACTTTTATCAGCTCAAAGTGTTCAACAGACACTTTGGCATGCTGGACATTCTTGTCGACTTCTAAGCCCTTTGTATTTTCGCACCTATCGAATGCTTTAAAAGAAAACAGGTCACAGGAAAGAATGCAGGTTTACATGTGAGCAGTGGAACTTGTCTTTGTTTTTATTTATTTATTTTCGCCTCATGGAGCCATGTTAAAAATAATCGTAGTTTTTTGATCGCTTGTTGAATGGTGTAGGAAAGAATCAATGCAATGTGAATCGTGCTTCTGATTTATGCTCTTCTTTAGCATTTATTTTTTAATGGGATGGTTTTAATTAAAATAAAACTTTTGCTTAATGGAAGGAGACATTGAATGTTGAAATAGGATGGTCAGAGCACATTATCTGATCATCCCGACTAATTCCTGTGTGTAAAACAGGAACGCTCAGGGTTATTGAGAGCTGTTGTTGAATCCTGCATTGGTTCCCACATTGTTTCGAGAGCTCCAGGCAGAGTGCAGTAATTTCCTGGTTTCCGGCGTTTAGCAGCCGGGACAAGCAGAATGGTGTGGGGGGGGGTTTACGGACTGTTACAGAAGGCAACTCTCCCACCCATTCACCGATCTTTATCACACATTTGCATTTGGTTCGTATTTGGCGAGCTTAAAATAGTTGGGTCTGGTATTTAACGCACATATAATACTTTCCCACCGTCTGCTCGAAACATGAACTGGTGAATAGCTACACATGCCTGGAACTCCCCGACTGCACACAACGACCCATCAACTGTCACTATGAGCTTCTATCCAGACTTCATACCCATCCGTACGGCGTCGCTTCGGGAAGGTTACCTCTTTGAAGTTATCGAACGCCGAGAGGATGATCTCATGGCCTCCTCGCACCAGACACACGGCAGCCAGAAGCTCCAGGACCAGTGCTTTTGTCCTGCACCAAAGAGGGGGGGGAAAAAACGACGACAACCATGAATATTTGGCGCCTTAAAGAAAAAAAATAATAAAGAAGGTCAAAGCAGACTCCACACAAAGGAACCAACTGGCTTAAGTTACAAGTCATACATCAGGCTAAACCTTATCCACCTAGCCCTGTCCAACATCTGTCCTTCAGGGGGAAAAATCTCTGCTTTGTGTCTGTTGGTGGAGAATTTTTCAAAGGAGAATTGAAGAGATTGGAGATCGCCAAGTCCTGTTTGTGGTTCGGTTTTCGGCTTAAACATTCAGACTGAGATTTTTGTTAGGGAGAAACGGACATGCTAAGATCATAGTGATTGGTGGAAGTGATAGTGGTGCAAATTAGTTCATATGTATGTTTTTTTTGTAGTGATACATGGACCATTTATTTCTTTTTATTAAATGATCCCAGAAAAATCACAGTAGCTACAGGAAACTAATAAAACACACACCACCTTATTAACACATGGATGAATTCTGTTATTCCTAGTGGCTGTCAAAACGAGTTAACGCTAATTCACAAATTTGATTAAGGCAGTGTGCATTACTATGTGAGTGATCTGCTCCTTCACTCTATGTTGTGTTGGCGAATGAACGAAACCCAGACAACAAAAAAAACTACTAGCTTTTTTGCATTCACAATAGCTGCTCGTTATATTAGCGTATATTACCGTATGGAACCTTACGGAAGCGCATTGCATTCCCAAATCCGTATTACGGATTTCTTTTGTGAATGCAATGCGCTTCTGTATAACCTAAACGTATCACCGGTTTATATGGAAAAAGCAACCGGAACAGAATTCTTAAAGGAGCCAGGTCCCATATTTTTCAATTAAAACAACCACTAAAAAAGTAACATTGAAATTAACCAGAAATGAAAAGAAAAAGTTCCAGAGTAAAATAAATATTAAATAATTAATATTAATGGGAGAGATTTTGACACCTGTTGCAGTCAGTTAGAGTATTATAAACATGAAAAGTAGTCATTTATGGTACATTGAAAACGTGCGATTAATCACGAGTTAACTCATGGAAATCGTGCGATTACTCGTAGTAAAATAAAGGCGATAGTAATATTAAAAGCTTGTGGACATTTTCTTCAGTCGCATGTAGTCACGCAATGAAAAAGGATTCATTTTAACCATTACTAATTCTTTTGTCCATTATATCTATTGGCCATATAGCTAAAAAAAATACCCTCCCCCCGAACACCCACTGTTTTAAATTCCAGCTCCGTTGGAGACACCCTTCCGTGTACTTATGAACCAGACATCCACCATAATCCACAGAGTTCATTCATACACTATTACGACTCAACACCTACATTCAATAAATCCAGGTGATCAAGACCTTCTGGCATCGTCCTATACCCCTTTTCCATCAGACTCTTTAACCTTTTGTACTGAAGGTGTTAATAAAGGGCTTTATACTCACCGTGAGTTCTTATTGTTCAGGCTCAGGGCGATTTCATTAACCGCGTGTGCATGGGACATGACCATGTTGAAGCCGTACTAAGGGCAGGAAAAAGAGTGCATAATTAGGGTTGAACAAACACTATTAGATTTGTGCCAATTCCTTTTACAGATGCAGAACATCTTGCCTGGGCAATCCCGAATGATACAGAGCTTCCTGACATAACAGGCAACATGACAGAGGAGCAACCCTGCCTAGATGTTGCACATAATTTAGTTTCATGCTTTTTTTTTTCTCCTCAGAGTAGAAATCTATGTGAAAGGGATCACAATAAGTGTGTGAACTGAAGAGTACTAGGGAACAGTGTTATAACTCAAACAGGGTTGATTTATATAACAAAAATATCGGACACTTGTTTGCTCCTATGACATTATAAACGCTATTAAACCACTAGAGGGAGATGCAGGGTGACATTCACAAAAAAAAACAAACAAACAAACAAATGCTGGTTGGATAAAGTACCTGATAGTTCATGATTGCTCGGAGACACATTATGCACACGTGCACGTCATCCTTTTGACTGACAATCCTGGAGTTTTTGATCGTTTTGCTGTTCGCTGCCGACCCGTGCCTGCAACAGACAACATGAAGGTGGTAACATGAAACGATGCAAACGCGATCCAACAAACCCCCCCCCCAACCCGGTGTGAACGTTTAATCGGTATATCATGCCAAACATATGCTACATTAAAACCAGATGTGTCGGTTCATATGCGTGCTGCTCTCCGGATGTGCGGTTTCAGAAATGTGGGTCGCGTATCGGAAATCGCAAAAAGTGCGCCAGGCGCTGTCGACGCGCTCTCCTGCTACAGCTCACGCACGCTCTGATGCACGTGATACTACGGTGGTGTGGTTTCTCTACGATGCCTTATCTCTGTATACAGAAAGAGCTTACAACATATTTCCTGTAACACCGTACACAGGACAGTGACATACTTACTTTCAGTCCTCTAATCCCTAGAATGAGTCCCCTTAGTCCCTAGAATGAGTCACTAGGCAACGAGTCTTTACAAGTCAGAATGAGTACCCTAATACCTAGAATGAATCTCTACGAGTTAGAATGAGTGCCTACGAGTTAGAATGAGTCCCTAGGGAATGAGTCCCATAGTCCCTAGAATGAGTCCTTACAAGTTAGAATGAGTCCCTATGAGTTAGAATGAGTCCCTACAAGTTAGAACTAGTTTACGTGAATTTAAAAAGAGAGTTAAAAACAAAGTCCCAAGAGTTAGAACAAAAGTTTAAAACGAGTTAGAACGAGTCCCCACCACACGAACGATCCGTTATTTATACACACGAAAATTTCGTTATTTCGCCATTTCATTTTGTTTATATTCCAAAAAAAAAAAAAAAACTATCCAAATAAATGGCTCCATCCAGATAGAGTGAATGTGATTGGATGAGATATAAACATATACCATTCCGACACCCTATTGGTTTGTATGCGATCCATCACACCTGCACACGACACAAATCACGTCACACTCCAGCAAGGACATAACCAGTGTTGGAATCGTTACTCAAAACAAGATTATTTCTTATAAAAGTGATTATTTCTCCACTACTGGCTCATTTATCAAACGGGTTCTTTCTCTTCGTCCTTCACAAATGAAGCTACAGTAGGGAGTTCTGTAGAGAGACGTTTGAATAAATCAATTAAAGTGGCATTTTTTCCCCTTGCATCACTTTTATACTTTAAGTAGTTTTGAAACGAGTACTTTTACTTCTACAGACGTCTTTGAAAAACCCTAGTACTATACTTCTACCTGTGGAATGAATGTGAACACTTTTGACACCAGTGATATATATATTGTGTTTTTTTTTTGGCTTATACTCCTTATCGTTTCCATAGTGACAGGGATGTTTATATCACATGCTTTACATAAACTGAAAAAAAAAAAAAAACACACGCAAGACATGTCGAGGCCTTCCGTGAGGAGATATTTTGGGAGTCTTCAAAGTCTGTAATATAACTTTTTGTTAATCCGTCGCACATTTTGTTGTACAAGAAAAATCGAAGAAAAAATTAAATTAAAAAAATGGTGCTATCAAATTACTGTGGTATAAATTGTAATGTAAAAAAAACAAACAAACAAACAAACAAAAAAGCTTATGGCACCACAATGGTTCCTGCATAAGTTTACTTTTCTTAGGTGATCCAGGATCAGTAAAAACAGCGGTCTCTCACACACACACAGTTTGCATGGATTTAATTTCTACATAGGCTTTATCAGGTGAGACAGACAGACACACACACACACACAAGCACAGCCAGCTGGCTATTTATTTTTTTTTTTATTTACTGAAAGCAATAAGTAAAAGCGAGTTTGAAAAGGGCGGCACAGACATGATACTTACCGAGGCACCGATTGGCGCACCGAGCGCACCAGGGTACTGAAACCGTTCTGGTGCAGATCCTCGATAGACCTGCTCCAGGACTTTGTTTTGTCCAGTGAGCCATCTTCTCCATTCTCCACACCATCAAAATCAAACCTGGGCCGTCCACACGGGCGCACACGCACACACACACAAAACAAAAGCACAAAGACAAGGGGGCACAGGGGTAAAGTTGAGGAGCAGCAGCTTCAGAGCTCGGTAAGATTCGGAAGGGTTATTTTGGCACAGCGGCTAAAGACAATTTGAGTGTATTACAGCTCAGCAGGACTCAGCACAAGCCTCGAGTTACCGCAACGCAACATTCTTATCAGCGAAATTATGTCTCACCCTCATAAGCACATTCACAAGGTGAACATCCTTAACACATCTGGAGTAAAAACCCGGAATGCGGTATCGTTCTGCGAGGATCAGGATTCATCCAAAGCTCAAATAAGTCGTAAGAAGGCGTTTGTGTGTGTGTGTGTGTGTGTGTGTGTGTGTGTCTCTGCAAACTGACACTGTGTGTGCTGGGATGTGGACTTACGTGACAGCGCACTGGGCAAAGGAGAGGTACTCCACCAGAATGTCCAGTCCTCTGTTCTCATCGTTCAGGAACTCGCGCACCCACCTGCCAACACACACACACAGATGTGCAAACACACACACAGGTCAGCATGGCTTAAGGTCTTAAGGCAGTGATACTAACTTGAATTTATGAAAATATATATCCCATATATATATATATATATATATATATATATATAGATATATATATATATATATATATATATATATATATATATATATATATTCCCCAATATATAGCTTTGTTTGGAAGCCCGGGGTCAGAGCGCAGGGTCAGCTATGATACAGCGCCCCCTGGAACACAGAGAGGTTAGGTGTCTTGCTCAAGGGTGGCAGCTTGGCGATATCGGGGGGGGGGGGGGGGGAATTTGGGGGGCTGATACCGGTCCCAGTACATGACCGAGAATTCAGATCAAAGTGTTTGATGGTAAAAGAGGAATTGAGAATGTGAATGCAAATGAAAGAGAAAGAAAAGAATATGGATCTGTAGCTTGAAACTGAAGACTGCTGGTGTGCATAAAATTTGGGTTCCCCCTATGCTCAACAGGTCCTATATTAGGTCCGGGTTCGGGTTCGATTCCCGTCTCGGCCACGTGTGTGTGGAGTTTGCATGTTCTCCCCTGTGCCTCAGGGGGTTTTTTTTTTCCGGACAATCCCCAAACCCCCTCCCCCCCGGGGTCCAAAAACATGCACGGTAGGTTGATTGGCACAGTGGAAAATTGTCCCTAGTGTATGCATGTGTGTGTGTGATTGTGTGTGTGTGTCCTGTGATGGGTTGGCATTCCATCCAGAGTGTATCCTGCCTTAATGCCCATAGACGCCTGAGATAGGCACAGACTCCCCGTGACCAGAGGGAAGATCGGATAAAGCGGTAGAAGAGAAGATGAATGAATGAATCACTAGTTTATATGGAAAGCAACCGGAACAGTATTCTTAAAGGAGCGGCGTACCAAATTTTACAATATAAAACAACCTCTAAAAAAGTAACATGGCAAGAAATGAATGAATCAACAAGAAAGTGTAATATTAAAAGAATAATTTCCAGAGCGAAATAAAGATTAAACAATCTATAATTGTATTAAACGGAGAGATATTGACAGTGATATAATTATAACGTTACAGTTAAAGAGCATTGGAAACATGAAATTATTCATTTATGGTACATTGGAAACGTGGCGATTAATCAGGACTTAAATATTTTAATCGTTTGACACACACACACACACACACACACACACACACACACACACACACACACATACATATATATATATATAAACCATGATAAAAGCTCGCGGTAAATACTTTCCAGCAATTTTACCTCAATACAAAAAACTAACTTGGACAAATATTCGGACGAAAAATATTGATTAGAGATTAAATATTTCTTTATCTCACTTATAATTAATGGAAAGCTATAAATAAACAAACAAACAAACAAACAAACAAACAAAAAGTTGGTGGTGGTGGTGGGGGGGGGGGGGGGTAGCAGGCGCGACTTCTTACTAGTGTTGGGGGCGTGTCACAGACCGGAATGTTTGTTTGCAATATTCGGCACATCTTCGATGAATTAATTTGGCTTTATGCAGTTCCGTTGTAAACATTTTAAAACACAGTAAACAACGCGTCTCCCATCGTAGTCATATTGAATCCAAGCGCTACACGCTCTCCGTCATATTTTTTTCATCATCATATTACTCCCAGCGCAAAACTCCGACAATGAGAGCGCCACTGCCACCTACTGCTGTGGGTGTGCAATTATACTTTATTCTAGCACGGCAAAATAAATAAATAAACAAACAGACAAACAAACAAACAAATAAATAATCCCGGGTTTCCACTGGGTTAGCTGCACTTTCTTAAATGAAGGAAAGGACAGACGTACAATGACTGCTGTGCAATTTATTAATTTACATATGATTGTGTTGTTGTTACATGCACATTGGTTTACTTGTGTGCATCTGATGTTTTTATATGCACCAGGAAAACGTATACCATTCAGGGCTTCATTTTATATTAATGCATGCTTTGGATGATTTTCAGGGATAAAACGTACTAAAATATTTTCAGCGTGTGTATCAGTTCTTTGTTTTAATATTTTCATCTCATTCGAAAACAATATATATATATATAGATATATATAAATATATATATATATATATATATATATATATATATATATATATTATATCACATATACATACATACATAAATACACACATATACATTTATATATATTTATGGAATGTGATGGGGAAGTTGGGGGAAAGGAGGGGGGGGTGGAAGTGAAGGAATTCCTCCTGCACTCAGCTCAGGAATGTGGAGGGCATGTGGCTGTGAGAGAGCGAATTGAGGAAAGGAGGCTGATCCTTTGACATCGGCCGAATCGAGTCCATCTCCCCCGATGCTAGAACATGTTCCAGGGTCACGTTGAAATGATTACGAGCGGAACAGATGAGATCTCTGAACGCTGGATTTGGCAACGGAGGCGGTACAGATGAGGAAAATAGACAGACAGACAGAGCGAGAGAAAGTGGGGCCAAGGGTATAATACTGCGAGACAAACAGACTTTGTGGACTGAAAAGCCGGTGAGCTGAGTTGATCAGTTTCCTGTCTGAAGCCCCCCCCCCCTCTCTTTCCTGCCAGATGCTATTTCAGATCGGTTTGGTGAAGCAAGGGGGGGAAAGGGGGCTTGATTTTAAGCCCGTGTAATAACCTCTCTTCTATTTTACACCGCTGCTGCAAGAAAAGTCTGAAAATAGCCTGGGTACTTTTTTTTCTTTTCCAGCTCAATGGGAAATGCATTAAAACCCACTTTTACTGATGAGGGGGGGGGGGCATGCAAATGATTAATGGCCTTCTCGGAACACAATAGAGGCTCTCACATCTTGTATTTCGCATCCTTTTGATGAAAAATCAAACGCACTGTGGCTTGGAGCCTTTCGCGCTTTCCCTGAGTCACTTTCAGCCTGATGTAGATCTTCCTACGTGGATAAAGATCTGTGCTTTCCACACACACACACACACACACACACACACACACACACACACACACACACACACACACACACACACACACACACACACACACACACAGAAACATCGAGAATGCCTGTTAATCTAAACCTGGATTACAACATTCCTGTTCTCATCCCAGGTCCCTAAATTCATTCTCACCAGAACTAATAAACTATATAAAGATTAAAAATAGACTTCTTCCAAAAGGTAATTAACCGATAATAAGCCGTGGGGTTGTTTGGCATTTGCCCCGTATATGAATGAATTTCGCCCTGGCATTGTGTTTTACGGTGTGCGGTGCTCTTTTGTCCTAATGTGAATGTGAGTCATGGGTGTGTACATGCATGTGTGTGTGTGTGTTTTGTGTCTTTTCACACACTCCATTGTTGGACGCTCGGCTTCCTGCCTCTCTAGCGAACACAGCAGTGCTTCCTGCTGGTGAAAAAGGATGGAGGGTGGGTACAATGAAAACCATCTGGGCACGCACATGCACACACACACACACACACACACACACACACACACACACACACACACACGCACACACACACACACACACACATACGCGTTATATTGTAAAGAGACTGGCAGTGTTGACGGCCAGAAATCTCTCCAGCCAACCCTTTACTACAGGAAATCCAAAAAAAGAAAGATTAAGTGGAAAAGCCCCATCAGTCGTGACTATAGTTAGCATTTTAGGGGCAAAAAAAAAACACCTAAGACTTGTTCTAATCAAAACACCATCAGGCAGAAAAAGCACGAGAGAGAGATAGCTTGATTTCAGTGAGTGTAAAGTGCATAGACTTGAAGGGGAGGGTCAGCGGATGAGGAGAGCAGAAAAAGAGGGTAAGTCACCCGATGTGATTGGTCCTCAGCGATATCTCCAGTTCCCTCAGAACTTTGGTGGATTCCTGAACCCGCCTGCGGAATTTCTGCAGAGAGAGCGCGAGAGAAAGAGCCGATTTTTATCAAGCTTTTAGCAAAACAGTCTGTTTCACAACAGCACAAAGCACTCCATCCAGACATCATGTTCAAGATACCCTTCAAATAAGGCATAAACGAATAGCAATAGTGCATGCGCCTATAAAAAAATAGTCCATTAAAGTTTCTTAGGAGATTTACATCTAAATATTGATTGCCATTTTTTTTAAATGAACAATCGATATATGTCTAGTTTGGTGTTACAACATTATGAAGTAAACATTTAGTGCAGCTGTAAATCTCTTTAGAATCTGTGTGATATTGTCAAGAGGAAAATGAGAAGCAAGAGGCCAAAAATAAATGCAGATGAGCTGAAGGTCACTGTCAAAGAAACCTGGGCTTCCATTGCACCTCAGCAGCACCACAGACTGGTCACGTCCATGCCACGTCGCATCGAGGCAGTAATTATTGAGTATTGAGTACATATACAGTAAATAACCATACTTTCCAGATGGCCAACAATACACTAAACACATTTTCTTTTATTGGTCTTATGAAGTATTCTAATTGTTTTGGTGGGTTTCTGTTAAATGTGAGCCAAAATCATCACAATTAAAAAAAACAAAACAACAACATCGACTTAAACTACTCCAGTCTATGTGCAATGAAATTTATTTTACACACAAGTTTTACAATTTGAGGTGAATTACTTGAAATAAATCAACTTTTCTATGGCATTCTAGTTTAGATGAACCTGTATATAATAGGTAAACAACTCATCAAAGTATTTCCAAACTCGTAAAATCCATCCTTAACAGCTTTTCTTGCTCGCCTCAGCTACCTTCTTGAGCAAATTTGTTTGTTAGATTAGCATGCAGCATCTTTAGCTAACGAATTCCATGCGCCACCCTTTTCTCTTAGTAGTTAATGATTCATTCAAGCTATTTACGACACATGATTAATTTCCTTCTTAAACGAATAATTGTGTAAGCAGAATTTATATTAGGTGAAAAACAGTAGCGGATATCAGACCAGTTTGAAAATCAGTCGACAGGAAAATCTTTCATAATAGCAAAGAAATGTGATTTGTCCCCAGTGTCACAGTGTACTGTGGGGGGGGAAAAAACGAATAGTCACTTTGACGCCTTACCTTGCGTGTGACTCCGAGATCTAAAAAACCCCTCAGTTTCTGAATGTACGTGTGGGGAGGGTTCTTCACTTGGAAGCGCTCCTAACACCAAATATGAAGGAATTGAGGATTAGAATGAAGACAAATAACTTTAATGTTTACTGTACATTATTAATACAATGCTTTACTGACACTATGATATATGGAATTTTCACAAGTTGGTACAATCTGCAGCAATCCTGTGGTTTGATGCATGGGAAAAAGTCTGGTGTAACCCAAAAGTATCTTTATATGGATTGTGCGTTACATTTCTTATGATAGCTCGGTCCAGACTGTGTTTGTCAACAGGATAGAGCCACAAAGGAGAGGTGTGATATTCAAATATTTTACACCTGGTCACATATGAGGTCCCACTTCTTCTCGTTGTCGTACTGGCGAAGGAGGCGCGCTTTGTCTGGAGGCAGGTTCATCGAGCTCTGAAAGACCGCAAAACAGACAAATGTTAGCGCAACTATGCAGACGAATGTCTCACAGGAATTGTCTCCATCCTCGTTTAGATCGACACAGTTCGCCCTCCCTCCTCGACCTCAGGGCCCTGTGACCTCAATTTTAGCATCCTGTCGAATGAGATCATCCCTGGCCTAAGGTGGCCTTCGGCTACGCTCATCCACTCGTCTAATCAGCTGCCGCGAAACAAAGCAGGCCCTTGTTCCTCTTAACGACCAACAGCTCTTGCTCAAAGCGAGTGTTTAATTAAGTGGTTCTAGTAGCTTATAATGCAGGATTCGACCTGTAAATAAGTCAACATGCTAGCCATAAAACATTCTCTGGCCTTGCTAGTTAGCGAGATTAGCATGCTATAGCTTCCCAGTTACCACAGAATCGCTATCTCTACCCGCTTTCCCGATAGATTCAAGATATTACGTATACAAACTGAACTCATACATTGTTAACGCTTGAATTTTGTTGTTCATTTAATGGAATATCATGCAGTGTAAACAAACCTGAGGTGAATTTAACCCTGATTTCATGAAGCACAGGGATGAGCTAGCTAGCAGTGGTTATCAAATGATCATTTAGCGAATTAAGCTAATAAAGTTGAACTTTAGTAATAAAAATATGTAAAGCAATTTTTCATCATCATTACTGTTGCAATTTGCTTTCACATCAACACATTGTTTTCTCACTAGCCTTAGCTAGCTAAAAATCATTACTTTCTATTACTCAGTGTTTTTCTCTCTCACACACACACACACACACACACACACACACACACCACACACACACACACGGTGTTTTAATTTATTTATTATTATTATGCTTAAATACTTTGGCAGAAAAACATTTCATTATAAACCTGCAGTGCTTTTGAGGCAATACGATTGTTAAACAACAATAATCACATTTACAAAGAGTGAATGGTTTATATGACAGTGCTGTAAAAACAAAACATGTGTATCCTATCTGTAGCCTGTTGGTTATTTTCTGATAAAGTCCTGGTTGGTGATAAGAGCAGAAGGAGGGAAATGAGAGATTGAGTGCTCCAGAATGTAACGGATCACTCAAGGCTGAAGAAACAACTGATGTTTATCGTGAAAGAGCCAGTGACACCACTCCGTCCACCCCCCCACCCCCATCATGAACAACAGCCTTCTTTGCTGCATTCAAACTCGTCCACCTGAAACACACTAACCTGCTGACACAGGGCCAAAGGCCATGACCGGGACAAGTTGTCAAAAAGGGTTGAACAAAAACAACTACATACACACACACACGTACATTGTTCCAGCCTTTTTTTTTTTAATTCCACCTCTACGGTAAACTCTTTCCAGAAGCTCATACTGGCTGATCGTCAGGAAAAAATTGCAGCGCCGCTGGAAGTTCATTCATCGGAATTAAGTTTCATCACCGAATCTTCAAAACGCTCCGTGTCGGAAAGGGAGCGACAAGTGAAAACAATATGTTCTGGTCTTTTGCCTCAGCTTGAAATCCCATTTATCTCTCAGACACACCGTCTTTCATGACTAGAGATTGCTTGAAGATACACGCTGAAATCCCCCGAATCCCCCCCCCAGATAATCATCCTGCCAGGGGCCGGACCCCTTCGTTCGTCGGAGCTCTAACGCTCATTCCTGTAAAAGCTACGTTCGCCTTAAAAGTCGCATTAAATTCCAGATGTTCAGGATTAAGAGATCTAATGTTTATAGTATAACTATGAAATGTCAGTGTTGGCATGGGAACCTCCCATTCCTACTGTAGACTCCTTTTGCTCCCGCCTACTTGCTCGTGCGCTCACGGCTCCTAAACGATTTTGGTCACAAAAGGTCTCAACAGAATGAAGATAAAACTGTTCCAAATATCTTGTATCTAATAGATACAAATAATCTAATAGATACCCCGATAGAAGTGTCCGGTGTAGCTAGTAGTCGCTCAATGGTTAAGGTTTTGGACTCTGGACCAGAAGATCACAGGTTCAAATCCCCACCACCACCAAAGCTGCCACTAGTGGGCCCTCGAGCAAGGCCCTTAACCCTCAACTGCTCAGTTGTGAGTCGCTCTGGACTCTTTTCCTTTTCCTAAACACACTGTCACAATGCACTACTCATAGTCAAAGCAAAATGTGAATTTCCAATTCTGATCTTCTCTTTGCTGTACCGTTTAAAATAAACTGGCGTGTAAAATATAAAATGAATACAATACTAAAAATACATGCTTCTTATTAGTATAGAAATCAAAATCCGCTTGCACCGTCATTTGTCATCGCTTGGCCACTCGTGAGACCATGTGTGAGCCCGACAGTGAATTAGTGCACTTCAATGCCCAAGCTTTCATTTGGTCAGTGAGAGGATTTGTAGATAAGAGATCTTGATCGTTATTCGATCTGGAATCATTGTCCTTTGTGGTTTTGGGGTCGTGCGCGAGCTCGCAAAGGATTTTCGTTTAGAGAGCTCAAGAACAAAGCCTTCACAGCAAGAAAGCCGAAAATATTGTGTTTTATCGCTCATGCACACAGAGAGAAGCTGCATGGTACCTAAGGAGTCCTGTGGAACGTTCGAGGCCCGTGGTGTCGATTTCAAAAAGGTTTAGCTGACCAGTCCGGACCACAGTATAAAGCGCTGGACTCAGTGACCCGATTTTTAAGCCGTCAGAGTGGCACGGGTTTCCAAACTGGAAGAAGGTTTCTTGTGTCTTTGGCATAAACGGCTCATTAAATGAAATCTTAAGGGCTAAATGACGACCCAACACTTGGAAAAGAAATAATCCACACTGTTACTGCTTCTCAAAGTGGGTTCCAAGGAAAAACCCACATTTTTTGGTTACGGTAGTGGAACGCATAAATCACAATGTATTACCAGGTCCTTATAGTTTTCGGTCATGGGAATTCAAACCCCAAGAGCTTAAAAAGAAACTACACCTGCAAATAAAACGTATAAGCGTATATATGCACTTATATGCAAATAAAAGTCATATCGGATCCATTTTTGTCATACATTTGATCAAATTTGGGTTCCGTCAGTGGGTAAAATCAACAAATGGATCAATAGTGTCTGAAACGATTATTGTTTATGTACAAAAAAACGCTTCATACATTAAATCTGTACTGTCCACGTTTGTCGTTTAATCTACACAATTAAATATTGACTTTAGTAAAAAAAAATGTTACATGCGTTTTCGTGAAACTGAAACGCACCGAGGCCCGAATTGTTGGCGTCTAATCTTCTCAACAATAAAATCTTGCTTATACCACCCGAAAAAGGCCTGACACAAAACAGGAAGAAGAATCCTATATTTATGGAAAAGTTCTTATCCAGAGATTTTTTTTTACGAGCTCAAAGTGTCAGAAACGGATCGTCTCCACAATAGAATAACGGAAGCCACAAATCAGGGACAAAACGGGCTTCTGTTGTTCGATGTCGTCTCGTACGATGAAAAGAGAGGCTGTAATGGTTTAACAAAGCGCCATTCCGTTCTGGCATTTTCCCCTTCTTACATTCACACAACATATACTGGATAATAGACTGCATAGAACCAGGCCGAGTGGTCGGGTTCGCTCCAAACCCGCTGCAATAGCGTTCCACTGCAAGGATACGCAATGCAAAAGGAATCTCTCTTAGCAATCATTGTTTGTCATGATTCCTTGAAAATTAATATGAGAAAAGTTTCAAATATTGTTCATGGTTGAAATGATGAGAAATTAGCAAAAGATCAATAATAAAGTTTTTAATTGGGAAAGTAAATATTTTGCAATAACTTGGAGATCTTTTATATTTAGTTTTTTATTTAGTGTATAATCAGTGTTGGGAAGATTACTTTGGATAGGTTACAGATTACAAATGACCCTATTCAAAATGTAACTGTGTAAAGTTTACTTTATAAAAGTTTAAAAGTCATTATAAAAGTGTAAATGGTGCGAATGAAATTTTTTTTCGGGGGGGGGGGGGGGGGGGGGGGGGGGGGGGGTTAACATTTTCAAAAGTAACTAATTTAATTACGCATTTCTTTTCCTCGGTAACTAACGAATTACTTTTATTTTGTAATTAAATTACGTAACGTCCCTTACATTTTGGATCCGCTCCTAATACATCTACAATTGTAGAAATAATCTTTTTGAGAAACGACAAACACTGGTTATGTCCTTGCTGGATGTGATTTGTGTCGTGTGAAGGTGTGATGGATCGTGTACAAACCAATAGGGTGTCGGAATGGTACATGTTTATACTTATCAACCAATCACAATCACTATCCGGAAGGAGCCGTTTATCTGAATAGGTTTTTTTTTTTTTCTTTTTTTTTTTTTTTACCCATGACAAGCTGAAATGAAAAATGAGGGTTATTTTTTTTTAGAATGGAAGGAGTAGAAAGTATAGATAATTGTGTCAAAATAAGGCGTAGAAGTAAAAATAATTACTCCAGTAAAGTATAGACACCCAAAATTACGACTTAACTAACATCAAGTGTTTGTACTTTGTGACTTGACTCCTCTTTATATAATTATAATGAACACATCTGTACATCGGTGCACATCTGGTTAATCATTCCATGACTCATAAATATTTAGATTTTCTGGCTCTTTCAGATAAATTATTATTTTTATAAATAAAATAAACACTCTGATGCAAATTCCACATCACTCATCGTTACAACTTTCCCATGCACTTGGCCGTGTTGTTTTTGTAGTTCTGTGACAACCACGCAGAGACGGAAAGTCCAAAGAAGGTCAAACGAAAGACAAAGCACGTTCAAGCGTATCATCAGCATTAATGTGTGGAGAAATGAGTTAAAAATGGAACTGAATCCAACGGTCAATTTACAGCATTAATTAAAGCAATAAATCATTTAGACATACATTATATACTTTTTTTTTCTTCTACTCCTTACATTTATCTGTACATTCTAGTCCTTACGTTATAAAAATAGCCTCGTTACTCCCATTTTAGTTCGGCTCGTTCTCGTCCTGGACAAAAAAACAAACCCTATCCAGATGAACGGCTCCATCCAGATACAGTGAATGTGATTGGATGAGATATAAACATATACCATTCCGACACCCTATTTGGTTTGGTACGCGATCCATTCACACCTGCACACGACACAAATCACGTCGCACTCCAGCAAGGACATAACCAGTGTTGGAATCGTTACTCAAAACCAAGATTATTTCTTATAAAGTGATGATTATTTCTCCACTACTGGCTCATTTATCAAACACGTGCTTTCTCTTCGTCCTCTGCAAATGACGCTACAGTAGGGAGTTCTGTACAGAGATGTTAAGCTTTTGTCCTTAATGCCATTTTGTCCCCCCTTACATCACTTTTACCTATATACTTTAAGTAGTTTTCACACTTCAACTTTGACAGAAGTCATTTTAAACCCTAGTATCTATACTTCTACCTTAGTAATGAATGCGACACCATGTGTTGATTTCCGCTAGTGAACCACAACCAATTCATTGAGTGAGTTTTCAACGCACAACGTAAATAAAGAAGTAACACAATCTTCAAACCATTGAGCAATCCGTTGTGAATAAAATACTATCCTAATCTCATCATACAGCTTTTCTGCATAGCTAAAAAGCCACAAATTCACTTGTGCTGCCACTAAAACAGAACCGCACATTCCTTAGACCCTATTTGGCTTTCGGTGAAGCCAGTGGGAGTTCAGGTCAGTGAGTCCTCTGTGCTGCATTTAAAAACACCAACACCATGAACGAGGTTTGTTTGTTTGGGGACCGACCCCCCCCCCGCGTGTTTTGCTGCATGATGCTTCTGCTCACATGATCAAGGACCCGATCCTGGGTCACCTCCAGCATAAAGCATTCCAAAGGCTCCTTGGAGGAAAAGAAAAAAAATAAATAAATAAAATATTCCTGCAAATCATCTTCATTGCTCCATCAACAGAAAAATCATCCTGAAAGACCAAATACAGAGGCAGGATAAAACAGACCTATAAATATATAATAATAGATTGAGCAGTGCAAATGCTGCATAGTGTGTCAAATAAGCACAGTTCATTTTAAATAAAATGTAAAGCATTTCCAGCCGAATTGAGATGCAGTTTCAATGCTAGATTTATAATTCTGTATTGTTAAAAAAACAACAACCTTTAATAGTCTATGGGAGTGTAGATATGCATATTTCATTACAAAAGACATTTCCAGGGGCTTAAGTGCATTTTAAATGTTTCGCTCAGAGCAAGGCGATAAATCGTTATTATCGAGTTTATAGTTGGAACGATTTCACCTGGGTTTGGCACAGCGAAGCTTCCATAGTTCTCCGCCACTCACCCGCCCCGCATTACACTTGCGGAAATACCAAAATACAACATGGCGGCGCTCTGACAAATCCGAAAAGCTCGTTTCCAAGAGGGGCGTGGGGTTTCATCAGTCGAATGGAAATGGTCCAGGTTTGCAACTTCACCATACATTAAACAGACATTCAACAAGCCAAAGCCCCACTGTAAAATTGAAGTCTGAAGTTTGTGGCACTAAAGGAATCATTACGACTCATTTATTCCAGCACGTCAAACAGAAAACCACGTTGTTGAATGTGGCGCTGCGGGGGGGTAAACATGACAGCGGCAAACCCCAAAACACCGTCCACAAACAGGTCAAAACAGGGACACATTTTCCCACTGTATCCAAAATCGAATTTTGCCTAAAATAAATAAAAAATAAATAAATAAATCGGATATTTGATTTATGTGACACATCGCCCAGCTCTAGTTTCAGTAAAACGTAACCCCTTAACGCCCCCTTAATATAGGTTAAATATCGGTACTCGTACAAGTCTCTGAACATCACTTCATGGCATGAGAGACACAAACAAGTGATTTGGCAAATGTCGTTTTTCACATTCTGTGATTGCAGTGTGAATATATGAGATTTGTATTTAGTATTCTGTTTATATTATGATCTATATCCATATCTATAATCTATAATTCAACTTCAACTTCAATTATATATATATATATATATATATATATCTATAGATATATATATATATATATATATATATATATATATATATTTATTTATATAAATATCTTGCAGTATGACAAGTCTTGTGGATATTGCCAGTAAAGACAAAGCCAGTCAGTCACAGTTATGTCTCGAACCCCAAAGTATATTTTCTTTGTGCATTTTTCCTCAGCGGATTTTGGCCATGGGCGGCAAGTGAAGGCAAATCGTGTCGAGTGAAGCTGGTCTGTGCTGCCTGCTGCCAAAGACGACTTCAAGACATCCTGCTTTTACCGCCCCCTCGCAAAACAACCCCCTACCAATAACCCATAGTCCAAAAGGGATAGGGTCTGTGAGCACATCTGGCCCTCCCCAGCCTTTTTAGTTACAAATGCACACAATGATCTCTGGTCAATAAAGATTTTTATCTTCTTTTATAAGCAAGGTAGACTTGGCTTCTGTTTCTGGACCAGTTAGGAGAACTCTCCAGCTGTGACTTTGAATAGACAAACTCCTAAACAATACTAGGAAGTTTAACCAAGTTGGGCCTAGTTAAAAAACAAATCTACGGCCGTCATTCCGTGAGTAGTTCCAAAGCACGGAACAAAGCTCAGAGAAATCACAAGGATCGGAAAGACACCGGGCACAAACCCGTGCGTCATGCGGTCGCATTCCCTCGTCCCTGATTTTGGATGAAGAGTCCTCGTCGGAAGCAACGGGTAGAATGAACCGAGTGGATGTTTGTTCGTGCGACCGGGAGAGGAACGGGGGTCACGCTCGAGACGAAGCTCTCGCTTGTTCTCAGGCCGGTCCCCTGCCATCAACCAGGTCAAATGTTGACGTGTGTGAAAAAGTTGTACTCCTTTCACCACGCCGATACCCGATACCAGCAGGCTTTAATTGCGTAACATGAACCAGGCAATCACAACAAAGCAGAGGCTCCACAAAAAAGGGCCTCAGTCAGTTCTCCAGCAGAGAGATTACACAGAGAAGAGGGTCGGAGGGCAGGACCCCCCCCCCCACTGCTCCTTTATACAAACAATCCCCATGACAAACGATCGTGGAATGCGCTTTACACTCACACACATGCTAATCTGCTTTAAATGAACTGACACTTACAAGCCACACTTCCTAAAATACCGAATATGTGGTCTATTTTATTCGCAAGTTTCACTGAACTGGTGCTAATTACTTTTGCTGATGTACCCCATCTGATGTGAAGATGTACCTACACGCCTAGCCCCGATTTTGCGACAGGACGTTTAATAAACTATTAGGAAATGAATTACAGAAACGAATGACCAATCAAAAAGCTCCAAAAATGTACATCTAGACGAAGTCACACGGATTGAACGTGACAAACTCAAAACTTCACTTCAGTGGCCAATTCAGAGGAGATCGCTATGAGGACGTTTTCCGTACATCTGCAACCCATCCGTGTCGGGGAATGGTACATATTAGGGAGTTTATATAGTCTGGCTATTTAAATATGCAACAGTGAAAGCGAAATAATTGCAAATACTCCAATCTGAAAAATCCAAGCTAACTATGTTATTATGTAACTTGTACGACAACAAAAGTACCTGAATTTTCCAACCATAATGTGGTTCTTTCCACTAAGTGCACTGCAAAATCAAGTCGAACATCCTCCCAGAAGAATAGAGGATATTCTAACAGTATATCAACGTGGAATGGGATGTTCAAAAAGAAAAAAGAAAAAAAAACCTAAAACACATCTCTCTTAGGGTCAGGTGTCCACAAACTTTTGCC